>PYSQ01000612.1:0-15261 GCA_003049435.1 Nakataea oryzae | reverse complement strand
CCGCTACGGGGCTCTCTCAACAGCCATGGAAATGCCAAATTCTAGCCTACACTGTGTTCCCTCACCACATGACGGGTTTGCCGGGGCCTCGTCCATGGCTAGCCTAGAGCCCGCCGTCGGCGGGTTTTGCTTGCCAGGCGCCGTCTGGTTTGCACGAGAGACCGGCCCTCTTCTGCCGCGTGTCTGTGTGGCCCTTGGCTGCCTTGACCGCGGGTGTTGTGGAGGGCGCGGCGCCGGAGGGGGGCCGCCATCCAAAGCTCCCTGCTGGCATGGGATGCTCCATCCCCTCCAAGCACCGCATCATGCCCATCCGTCAAGCGGACTGGATTCCACAGCGCCACAGCGGTCGCACCTGTTTCCGGCGGTGAGCCAAGGTCGCTGACCGTTCCTGGGCGATCAGGGCATGCGAGCCCGTGGAAGCCCCGGGAGGGCAGCCCCATGTCGGGGCATTCCCACAAAGTCTGAATCCATTGGGTCTGGGCGCGGGGCTCGAGTCGACGGCGTGGAGAGACAGGCCGCGGCCAACGTTCGCAATGCAGATGTCCCCCCTTACCCTAGCCCTAAGATGGATGGGTGGATGGGAGATCTCGAGCTTGGTCTCCAGCGCCATCTCCCGAAGCTGCCGGAAGGCCAGATTGTCGGCCTGGTGGGGAGGAGAGAGCGAAGGGGGGAAAGCGAGAGAGAGAGAGAATGTGTGTGATGGAGTGGGTGGGTGAGGGGCAGGTTCGACAAGACGTCAGCTACGTGCACCCGCCGAGGACCCACGGACACAGTGGGGCATAACCAACTACAGGTCTAGCTGCCGGCCTACGGTACGCGGGCAGGCAGTTGGGTGGAGAGGGGAGTGCGGTTCAAGGTCGAGGGTACTTGTGCCCGCAGCGTCGGCGATACTTGGTCTGTCGGTGGATGTGGAGGTGGAGGTGGGCGTGGGTGAGGAGCGCCCCCGGGATGCAAGGAGGGGTGAGATTTGGCCCGGGACGTGCGTGTGCTTTCGTTTTGGGCGCTGAACGGCATGCACATAGCCTCTCCCTAGCCCCTCCCTCCCTCGCGTGCCTCTTGATGGCTGGGGGGTTGCGTCGCACCGCGCCCGACGAGCAGCAGCCATGTATGCGAGCAGCCACCCCGTCATCCCAAAAATAGGCTCCCTTCCGATCTCACTCTCTCTTTCGCTCTCTTTCGCTATCTCTATCTATCTCTATTTCCGAAGATGCGCAAAGCCGGGATGCCAGATGCCAGATGCAGCTGCGGTGTGCAGACACAGGCGTAGGCGCAGCACGCCCCGTCGCCTCAAAAAAAGGCACCTGGGTGGGCCTGCGCTTCTAGAACAGCACGCGACAGGAACATGAATCTCGCTGTGCGCAAGCCGGTGGGGGTGCTGGCTTCTGGACAGCCTAGCAAGGTGCAGTGCACGCACCCATTAGGGCAGATGCAGCGGTGGGCTGGGCCACTCAATGCCCTGTTGACGAAGAAAATTTTCACCCGCCTTGCTTTCTCCCAGACCGCATCGAAAGAGAGAAAAAAAAAGCGGGCGTACGAGAGGGCGTCGGATACGGTGAGCGCGGGCGGGCTCGAATGAACGGGCGGGCTCAGGCCCTCTCTCCCTGTCCGCACTGCAGCTAACCGCCCGGTCTGCGTCTGGTGGGTGGTTGGGGTTGCCTGGCTTCAATGGCCCTGCTAGAAACATGGTCATATGGCCTCTGTTCAGGGCCGCCCTGGAATTGCGTCACGTTCTGGGGGAGGACGGAAGGCATAGGGCGGGCGGTCCAAGTCGAGCCTTCCCAGCTGACCACATGGACCTACCTGGAACCCAGATTCAGGCCCCAGCCTCCCCACTTTGCGGTTCGGGACGGATCATGGATGGCGCACGGTCGCTGCTATTCGTTCCTGTTCCTGTTCGCGTCTGGCACAGCACAAGAAAAAAAAAAAAAAAAAAAAAAAAAAAAAAAAAAAAAAAAAAAAAAAAAAAAAAAAAAAAAAAAAAAAAAAAAAAAAAAAAAAAAAAAAAAAAAAAAAAAAAAAAAAAAAAAAAAAAAAAAAAAAAAAAAAAAAAAAAAAAAAAAAAAAAAAAAAAAAAAAAAAAAAAAAAAAAAAAAAAAAAAAAAAAAAAAAAAAAAAAAAAAAAAAAAAAAAAAAAAAAAAAAAAAAAAAAAAAAAAAAAAAAAAAAAAAAAAAAAAAAAAAAAAAAAAAAAAAAAAAAAAAAAAAAAAAAAAAAAAAAAAAAAAAAAAAAAAAAAAAAAAAAAAAAAAAAAAAAAAAAAAAAAAAAAAAAAAAAAAAAAAAAAAAAAAAAAAAAAAAAAAAAAAAAAAAAAAAAAAAAAAAAAAAAAAAAAAAAAAAAAAAAAAAAAAAAAAAAAAAAAAAAAAAAAAAAAAAAAAAAAAAAAAAAAAAAAAAAAAAAAAAAAAAAAAAAAAAAAAAAAAAAAAAAAAAAAAAAAAAAAAAAAAAAAAAAAAAAAAAAAAAAAAAAAAAAAAAAAAAAAAAAACGGGAGGGCCAGGCGGGCGGGCACTGACGAGGAGGGTCGAGGAGGGTGCACGCACTGGCCGCGGGGAGGGCCTCCACGCCGCCTGATTGGTGGCAACCCTTTTCACCCCGACGTGAAGAGCAACCCCAAATTGGCAGCTAAGCGCCGCCGAAATAGCGTGTGCGTGTGCCAGCCGGGTGCGACGGTGGCCCCAAGACCGAGCCAGACTCAGCCGGTCGGTAGCACTCACTAACCTGCCCACCATGATGCCGCCCCCCTCCCCCCTCCAAAGAGCCTGGAGAGTGCGGCGGGATGTGCACCTGCGGCGCTTGACGCCGTGTGTGCCCTATGTAAGACGCAGGCCAGCCTCGCCCGGGCCCGACCGTGCCACATGGCTTGGAGGCAACCTTCATCTTGGTCAAGGGAGGGGGCCCATGGATAAGGGCCGTAGGTCGGGGAATGATGAAGACGGCCATGGCTGACTGACCGACACACTGACAGACAGATCAGATGTCCACTCTGGGTCCCAGGGGGTTGGCGAGATTGGGCAGTGGCGGCGCGGAGCACACACGGGGCGCACTGGGCTGGCATTTAGCCTGTGAGCCCGCGGAGGATGAGAAGCCCCTTGGGCGTGGAAGCAGACGGGAGCCTAGCCTAGGGGAGGAGGAGGGTGCTTTGCGGCATATTGGCAACCACCACGCCCCCCTGGCCCCCGCCGTGCCAGCCATTGCAGAGACAAAAATACGGAACGGTAGCCGGTGGAAGCACGGCGTCAACCGTCCCTCTCGTAAGCGACGGCGCCAACCATAAGCAGCACCAGGCATCAGTCACAGATATTACCCACCTCGGCGGAATTGAGAACGGCGGCGGATCACGTATGGCTGCAGGGAGGGTGGGGACGATATCTTTGGCGTCGTCGTGCGCGCGGTGCAGTAGAGCGCACACATGCGTTCACACAGGCGCACACTGTCAATTTGTGCGGTTTGCAATGACCAAAAATTTCAAAATCGTGAAACGAACACACGGAGAAGAAAAAAAAAGAAGAGAAAAAGAAGAAAAAAAGAAAAAAGAGAGAAAAAAAAGGAAAAGAGAAGAAAAAAAGAAAAAGAGAAGAAAAAAAGAAAAAGAGAAGAAAAAAAGAAAAAGAGAAGAAAAAAAGAAAAAAGAAGAAAAAGAGAAAAAAGAAGAAAAAAACCCCTGCCCGCCCGGCCGCATGTGCTGCTGCTGTTGCGCACCTGCGCCGTGCACACACCATCCAGGACCCGCGCGTGGATTCAAAGGTGATATAGCGCAGCATTATTGAGGGGGATGCGCTGGTGGTGGAAAGCCCCGCTTTCGCGCGGCGCTCTGTCCTTCTAGAGCGACTGGAAGCAACTGCCGCTGCGGGAGACTCGCAGGCGCTCCATAGCACACAAAAGAAGAGAGGGCAAAGAAAGAAAAAAAAAAGGCGAAAAAAAAAAGGCGAAAAAAAAAGGAATCAGCACAAACGCCCACCCCTGAGTGGTCGGGCCGGCGAAAACGGGCGTGCATCCTGCAAGTGCCGAGCGAATAGGGGAATACCCAGCTTCCAACGTGATGCCCGCCCGCCTCGGAAGGCAATCTCTGATCTCCGGGCTGGCCCTGATGTGACCCGTAGCCGCCGCCGCCGCCGCCGCCGGGCAGCCAAAGAATTTGCCGCGCGCAGCCTCGCCTTTTTTTGTGTCACGCAAGTGCGCGGCTGGCGGACGCGGGGCAGAGACCACGCACACATACACATACACATACAAATACACGTACACATTCACACGCGCGCAATCACATCACATGAATCAATATCACACGCCCATCATGGAATATGGACCCATTGTGATGCCCGGTGACGAGCCTGTGTGCGCGCTCCCCCCTCGCCGGTTCGCCGCCAGTCAGTCGCCATGACAGGCAAATGCCGTGTCGCCATGCGCACCAGTCCGTCTGCCTGTTTGACGACGGCGCACGACAGCGAGCAGGCGCAAGGTGGCGACCGGGCTTGGCTGACTGCTCTCGCACGGGAGGCCCGGCTGGCTGGCTGGCTGGCGAGTTTGGGGCTGAGGAGGGAGGGAGGTTACACCGAGGGAGCGCATCATCCGCTGCGGCTTTCCCTGGAGCCGTGCAACCCGGAACCGTCCGTGGCCGGGGGGGGGGAGGAAACACGGACGGGCGCTGCGCAAAGCAAGCCAGCCTTGTTTGTTTGAAATGGGCGAAGCCTTCTTTCTTTTGTTTTAATTGTGTTCCTTCATCTCTCACCCCATTGCATCCCCGGCTCTCTCTCTCTCTCTCTCTCCCCTTCCCTCTCACCCTTGCTGCACGCCACGAGTTATTCCCCCGGTCAAGGAGGAGGCGTGTGGGAAGGAAGGATCGCGCGTTTGTTTCTCGGTCGCTTTGGAGCAGGTGGTACTTTGCCAGTGTCCGAGACATGAGGCGCCGGGTCCGTGTCCTGCCGCCAGGGGGGGAGGGCCACGGCACACCGTGTGTGCGCCTGCTAGCCAGGGGTTGCTGGACTTGGGGTGAGAGGCGTCGCGCCACCTCGCTGGAGGCTGCGCCGGGTACTTTTGATGCTGTTGGACCGGAACGCTGGCAAAATTTCACCGAAGAAGTGCGAGTTGAGGGGTCTGTCTGTCTTTGCCTCGAGGAATGCGTCTGGCCTGCACGATTGAGAAGCACGGGCTCGCCGCGATCGCGATAGAAGCGCGCGCATCGGAGGGAGAGAGTCACGATCACGGAGGACTTGGAGGCGGAGGGAGGCCGGCATGCAGGCAGGCGCCTCGAGAGCCCCCGGGGGGGGGGCAAAAAGGGAGGAAACATTGCGGGCAACGCCAACTACAAACATACAAGGGAGAGGGAGAGGATACATGGCTGGGGAGGCGTGCGTCAATCTCAATCCCACCGTGGCTTTTTGCGCGAGTTTGGACGTGAATTGTGACGCACAGTCTCAGGCGGCCGTTGCAGCAAACGGAGCGAGTCCCCCCTTTTTCTTCCTTTTTTCCTTCTTTTTTTTCCCTTTCTTTCTTTTCTTGATCTTCCTTCTTTTACCCCCTTTTTATGCTCGCAGCACTAGCCCGAGGTGGCTTGACGGCTGCGCAACCAATGCAATCCCTTGGGGCCGGGCAGACCGAGAAGCCACGATAAAGAGAGAAGGGGGATGAGGTAGCAAAACGAGAAGCAAAGAGAAAGAAAAAAAAAGAAGAAAAAAGGAAACGACCAAGGCCCCCTCCCACCCTCGCCATCGTCGCCGGAGCCCAACGCGACGCCGCCCAGCCAATGATGCTTTTTTGAACATGGCCACAAAATGATAAACCCGCTGAATGAGGCGGCTTGGTTTGGCACCAGCGCGTCCACCATGCACCCCCCCCCGCCGACGGATACTCGGCCGCCCTGCGCACCCATCATCGCCTGCCCCGTCTGGTCTGGTGCCATCCGTTTTGAGTCTGCGGCATTGGGGGGCATGTGCTGGCTGGCGGGCTCCCGGTGAGGGTCTCGCTCGCTCGCTCGCTCGCACACGACTCGCCCTCCGTGTTTGGGCCAAACCGAGATTGGACGGTGGTGCGAGCCCTTCCTTCCCTTTCCTGCTGCAGCACCCGCCCACACGGACGGCGATGCGGTGAACAGGAATGCCGGGGGGGGGCTTAGAGAGAGAGAGAGAGAAAGAGAGAAAATTTTTTTTCCTTCCTCTATCCGTCGTTTGGTTTCCGCGACGTAGCACTGATGCTAAAGATAACCCTTGTATGTAACACCCCTGGTTGATGGCCGTGGTCAGCACCCTCGCACTGCACCAGCTGCAGGGAGCATGCTGGCTGGCTCACCGGGACGAGGGCTCTTCTTTTTTTCTTCTCCCTCCCACCCCCCCTTCGATTCTTCCTTTTCGTGAATCGATCCTACGCACACGGACGGAGGCTCAGGCGCGGGGATTGGATGGCACGTCGCGCGCACAGGTCCGCACGGAATAACACGAAATTCGGGAATGTGCGATCCTCGGTAGGGTTTGCTCTGCGCCATGCATGCGAAGGAGACACGGACCAATCGATATCGTAATTTCGCGTGCCGGCGCGTCATTTCCTGTGTAAATTTTCGCTTCGTTTGCTTCTCATATTCATTTGCCTGCTATTACCCGTTCGCCCACAAACCGACCATTCCGATGGAAATAGGCACCTTGGGGGGGGGGGGGGCACGCACATGTGAAAAAGCCCCCCAGGAATTATTGGGTGAACACGTAGACATGGGTCAAGGGCTAGCCAAGGCACGTCCGAGATGGGATGCATCTGGTGGTCATTCACTCAAGTTAATTTGCGTCACACAGAAAAAAACATCTCGCGAAATGTAGTAATTGTTCTATCAATGTTGTAAAGTAGGTAGGGTATATGCATCAACCAGTGACAAACCACAAGATGGAAACGAAAAAAGACTCGCTAAGACGATGGAGTCGAACTGTGTAAAGCAAGGCAAACAAAGTCCAGAAAACCAGCGCCCAACGATCCCTTGAGCAAACAAAGACAGGTGAGAAGCGAAGAGTGAAATAGCAAAACGCCCTGCGCGTACCGATACATTAGAAGTTAACATGTGATCCCAAAGCAAAAAAGTATAACCCATAGCTTTTTCCTTCCCCCCCCTTCCCGAAACACATGCTTTTTTGGACTAATAAATCTCCTCTGCCGACCGCCTCTATGACGGGTTCGACAAAGTGGTTCTCGTTCTGATCTGTTGGTGGCATGGTGACCACCGTGAGGTTGGCCGCAAGCGCGCAGAAAGGCACGCTCGAAACAAAAGTACAAAAAGGTAAAAAGAGAAGAGATATGGGTATCTTGTCTATAAAGGTCCCATGAAAGTGGAAATGACTCTTCGGGGTGTCGAGTATAGCGAAGCCTCGAGGCCAGCAATTAAAACACCAAATAGGTATCCGATGTGGCGAGAAGTATAAGAGGGTTGGAAAAAAAAAAAACAAGAGCATGGAGCGCTCTCCTGTCGGGTCCGGTAATAAGATCCGACGGAAATGGGTATCATGCGCCTGGGGAATCCGGAAAGCCAGGGGAATAGCTCGACCAATCGTACAACGTGAATCTCCTCCAGGATTTGGGCGTCCCTCCGGTGAATGTGGGCGCCAGGGTTGGTAATGTTGATAGTGGGTCCAGGCATTTGCAGCGCCTGGAATAATGGTATGGCCTTCTCTTACCTTCCCAACTTGAAGATGAAGGAAAGAGAAGGAAACGGCGGAAAGCGGCCAAAAGGTCCAGAGATGCTATTTTCCGGGGTTGAGAAGCACATCCTCGCAGTTGGCGTCGAAGCGGAGGTTCCAGAGGCGGACCGAGGCCATGAACTTCTCGGTAGCCTCGAGCTCCCGCTCGCGTCCAAAGAGGGTCAGGACAAACTCGACGCCGGCCGTGTTGCCAAGCTTGGAGCCCCTGCGCTTGGAAGCAGCCAGCATGGGGGTCTCGCAGCGCTTGAGCAGCTTGCGGAGCTTGTCGGTGAGGCGCTCACCCGAGGCGATGAAGTCGCCGACCATCTCCTTGACCTCCTTTTGGCGGATGGTGGGCATGATCTCGTCGGCACGCTTAACCTTGCCGGAGATCTGGATGAGCAGGAGCCAGAGATCGCCAGCCATCTGGGCGATGGGGTGGCCCTTGCCGTGCTTGTAGACGGTCCAGTCATAGATCCACTTTCCCAGGGAGTTGGCGTCGAAGACGCTTCCAAGCAGGAGGATGGGGTGCTCCGTAGGGTCCCAGTGGGTCAGCGAGTATCCCTCGGGGATGCCATAGGCCTTGGCGTCCTCCAGGGTGGCGGCCCGGACCTCGGGCGCCCTGGGCTCAGGGTGGGCAGCCTTCTTGGCGTGATGTGAACTAGAGGGGCGGGCAGTCTGGGACCTCTGGGGCACAGAGGTGGAGGGCCGGCGGGAGTTGCTGGGCCGGCGGGCGGGCTGCGGGGTAGGGGAGGGGAAACCATCCATGGTCGCCGGCATTGGTGACATTGGTGGCATGCCGGCGTTGACCTGCTCGTAGTAGGGGTAATCAGTACCATGCCCAGCGCGACTGTGATAACCCCCGCCGCCCCTGCTGTCCCGCCTCGACCTCGACTGCGCGGGCAGCACATAGGAGACGCCGTTGATCTCGAAAAACTCGTCCTCGTCCGATTCCCCATATCGATCCGAGTGCCGGTAGTACGATTGCGAGCTGCGGCGCTCGTGGTGCCTCGGGACCGGCGCCGACCAAGAATATTTCCGCGATGACCGCGACTCACTCACATTCGCAGTCGCATAGACGCCCCCGCTGGTATAACGCGGCGACATTCCCTCGGGCACTCCGCCCGTGTACGGGTGCGCGGTCGGCGGGCGGGCGGGCATCGAGTCCCGCTGAGCGTAGCTGGTGCTCTTGTGGCGCGTGTGCGTCGCGCGCGTGGCCGGTCGCTGCTGCGGGTAGGCGAACTCGGGGAAGTCGTGGTAGCGGTGCGGCGAGGGGGTGGGAGACGAGCTTGTGTAGTGGTCGTCGTAGCCGTAATCCCTGGCGGGAGTCGAGCCTCGCGCGTATGACATGGTGTTGTGTGCGTGTGTAGACGCGATATCGCCCGTGGTTGACAGGGCACGGTCGTGGGTTGCGTCTTTGGAGAGAAAAAAGATGTGGGGAAGTAGGTGATGAGGGGAGAGTGTGACAAGGTGTCGAGGCCAGGCCCCTATTTATGGTGTGGCGACGGCTGTTGTTTAAATCAATGCCGCGCAGATGTCGTGACGCGGGAGAATGGAGCGACGGTCGATCAGTCACCTCTTTGGTGCGTGGTCGGTAGGAAGAAGTGAGAATGTTGGACTGCTGGAAAACATGTCAAGGCGTCGTGAATGATAAGTCCCCGGAGGGCTAGACTTCAGAAGTGCCGACTAGGCTCGGCACCGGTTGGCGTGGTTGGGTAGAAGCAACTGGACACCTCACGTGAGCTCCAGTTCATTCGAGGCGATGTGCCGGAAGCCTTTGTCAGCGATCTGTGTGATGATGTTTGGGCTGGCTGGTGCCAAATAATCCAAAAGGGCTCTCCGAGTTGGGGTGAAAGAGGACATGCAGCCGGTTTATAAAAGCTTAGAGTGGCAGCACAGGAGGACGCAAGCAAAGGGGAAAAGTAAAGGGGGGCAAGGCCTTTGGGGGGGTGTGGTACCCATGCAGTGTGTCGACAGGGGGTGCGTTGCAAGGATGCTGCCAGGCCCCCGGTCGAGCAAATGTGATTTTTTTTTTCTGAGCACACACTTTCCTGGGCGAGGGACCCCGGCGAGGTGTGGCATTAGCAGCAAGTACCTAGAGACTTGCAGCATGCAGGCAAGTCCGTCAAAGAACGCGACCCACACGGTGTAATTTCGGCAGCCGCACACGGCGATGCGGCACCATGTCGCACGAATAGGGATAACTCGCACCAGTGAAAGGGCGTCGCGGCGCGCCAATGGGAGGCAATGCCTCGCCGCGCTGTGCGTTCAGCTGTGCACCGCGCAATGAAGAGGGAAATGCAGAATTGTGACGATGGGGCAGCGGCCAAGGAAGCGAGGTTGGCGGGCGAGTGCCAAAGGGCCGAGTGTCCGTCCTGCGCGTCCCTGCGCAAAACCTTGTTGTCGATGGCCTGGAGGCTCCGTAAGAGTCACTCGTCAATCGTCATGTTTGGCCTTCGGTTCTTTTCCATGGTCCCTCGCTGAGTCCGCCCGTGGCCACAGCGGTCCAGGGGGCGGAATTCTGCAGACGGGTCGATGATCCCGGCGCTGTGGTATGCGATGGTTTCCCCAACCCCAGCAACCCGCCGTAAGCGAGATTGAATTGGTGGCTTTGCTGGGCGGACCAGCTCGCGGGAGCGGCTCGGGCTGCGATGGTAAATTGAGCGCTGGTTGGGCGACGGCAGGCAATTTTGCGGCTCGTGTCTGATCTGCTTGAGCAACGCGCAGGACCTAGGTAGGCCACCTAACCTAGCGCACAACTGTTTGGCCGACGCCGATCGATGGCTGGGGCGCGCTCCTGTCCTGTCCTAGCAGCGGCCCCCCCTGGCGGGCGATGGTGTTTCCTGGCGATGGGCGTGCGGTATACTCGATACGTGCGGGCTTGAAACAACAGACTAGAGCGCTGCGGGGCCGTGGTATCGCCACCCGCTGAGGACAGGGAGGCCGCCAGACAGCAGCCACCTAGACCCAGAGGCTCGAACAGGCTGCTCGATGGACGCGCACCACGAGGCAGCGGGTCGCGACAAGAATTGCCCCCGGGGAGCACGGCTGCACAAGTGGGCGCCCGCACGAGTCGCAGCGCCTGCTTGTTGCGAGCTTGTGAATCCGGATTCCCCGGGCGGGTCGCCCCAGGCCAGAGGCAAGTAATTTGCCGGTGGCAAGTGGAGAGGTGTTCTTTCGCAGCGGGCATGGCTGGCCGCGCGCCGTCGCACCCACGGTGGGCTGGACGACGGGCGCCGCTCCGCTGGTGTTTTTCTTGGCCTCCAAAAAAGCGTCGCCGTCGGGTGGACCTAGCGCCGGCGATCGAGCTTTCGAGAAGGGCTGCTGCTGCGCGCGGGGTGGCCAGACAAGGCCGAGGTGCCGCGCGCCACCGCCGCCTGCTCTGCCTCGTCCACGGCTGGCGAGCCTTGCGCTTGCTTCTTCACGAGGTCGCAGTCGCCGGGTGCTGAGTCATTCCTGCCAGGCTGCACGGGGCCCACGCCATCCAGTCGCGCGGCGCTCGCGGGGACGTTGACGGTGCACGCTGCGAAAGCACGTCGGCTGACAGGCTGGGCATGGGCATGGGCGCGCGGCGGCCACAAAGATGAGATGGGACGGTCGGCTGCGAGCCAACCACTGCTGCAGGCGCGAGCCTGTGAACCTGGACGTGCAGCTCTTCTGCACCGCCGAATCACGCCGTGCAACCGCGCTCGTCCGGGGCCGGCTGGTATTTATCTGGGTCGCGGGCTTCTGCCTGCATCTCGGCCACCCCCGTCCATCAGCGGTGCACGCTCGCACGCTCGCACGCTCTCGTGGCGGATGCCATGGGCCATGGATGGATTCCAGAGGGAGCATGACGCTCGCTGCACACCATGGCCGCAGCCCTGCACGATGGCGACATGGCGTTTGGGGCCCTCTCGTCGCGTCCTGTTACGCCCATGTGATGCAGCTGACGGGCGCCGCGCGCCGCTGGTCCAGTGGATGGATTGGGGGGGTGCCCAGGCTCGAGCTTCCCTGCAGGGGGCCACATGCGCATCGTTGCTTTCGCGACGATTGGCGGGCTGCCCGCGACCCGACCTTCGGTTGGCCCTCTGCGGGCGGCCGCCTGAGCTGGCTGGCCCAAGCTGCCCACAAACGGCTAATCCCACCTCGCGTCCTTGCCAGGCAGCCAGCCTTCCCGCGGCGGTGGCACCAGGACCGCGCAAGGCTCGCGCAGGATCGACAGTCGGAGCCATGATAGGCCGGTGCATTTTGTCCTAAACGGAAATTCGACGGAGGAGAAAAGGCAACGTGTGCCACAAGGATCGCTGGCTCCCCCCTCCCCAGCCTCGAGCCCACTCACACTCGAGCATTTCCGCGTCCTTCTCAGCTTCTCCATGCTCTGAACGGAGCAACACGAATCCTCCCGTCCGTTGACGGATGGATGCTCGCCCCGAATTTTGTTCGCGAAGGCCCGCACACCCCGGCGACCCCCAAATACCACCTCCCGCACTGAGGCGACGTCTTGACCTTCCTGTCTGGCAGATGGCTCGACACCCATCTTATTGCCGTGCTCGTAAAGTTCGGCTCCATAACAGGTCAAGCACGGGCCGGCCAGGAGCCCATCCCAGTCTCTCGGCCCTATTGACACATCGTTTGGTAGGTACGACGGGGATAAAACGAGTGCTCCGTGCCGCGCATGTCATGTCGTCAAGAGCCCGCGCCCTCGATTTCGCCATGTCGTCCACCTCTGCCTGATCAGCGCGCCCCCGTTTCCAGCGGCCGCCCCCTGTAAAGCCTCCGCGTTGGCCGGTTGATTCCCCCCCAGGCCATGCCCCAGGGCCTTGCGCCAGTCCCAACTGACAGATCGCCCGAGCCTCTCTCTCCAGACTTTTCCAGGTTCGTACAGTACTGCTGGCACCGTCCGGCCAGGCCTCGCGGTGAGCTAGCAAATCGGGGCGCGACGCTTGCTTTCCCGTCGCTCCCAGAGGAAGCAGCCGGAGGAGTCGCCCCAAATTCACTTTCAGGACGCCGAGGTCAACAAAGGCCCACACCAGGGCAGGGGTCGGCACACCCTGTCCTCTCCCCTAGCGTCGGCAGGGGTGACAAACCACACGCCCTCCTTGTTCACCTTGGAACTCCCCCTACATCTATCTGTGCTCCATCCCCTGCTCGATACACATCCTGGTTCAGTGGCTGCTGGTGTCGGCCCGTGTAACTGCCCTGCACCTCCTCCTCTTTCATTTGCTCCCCTGCCACCCTTGTCCTATCTATCTCTCTGCTTTGAAAAATTTTTCTGCTTGTTGATTACTTTTCCCAGGCCCCCGTCGCACCAGCCTCTTGCCCTGCCCTGCCCTTCCCTGCCCTCTCACTGAGGAGGACTAGTAAAAGGAAAGAAAGGGGCAGGTGTTGCGAGAGCGAGCGAGGAAGAAAAAAAACGCAGACGGCACAGAGCACCAAGCAGGAAAAAACACCCCCAAAGGAACGCAGGGAGCCAAGTGACTCACAGGGCCGTCGGTCATGGAAGCACGACGCATGTCTGGGTGCCCGTCGCTTTTGTTTTTCTGCGTTGCGGTCCAATGCCATCCCAGCGGCCCTATGTTCGGCCAACGGCGGGCGCCTTGAGACGCAACTCTCCGCTCCCGATTGGACATGGGCTGCGCTGAGGGTTCCGCAGCTGCACAGCTCCTGCAGCTTCTGCGGACTTGCAGCGTCTCGGTGCGCCGGGAGTCCCACCTCGCCAGCAATTCCCACCCCCTACCCATCGCGCACAGAAATCTGCCCATTCCGTCTTGTTGACTGGCTGAGCTTGGACGTCCAAGGTGAAAAATGCGCCTGGGTGTGCCCCAACAGGAGACCCAGCGCGCAGCCCCAAGGCATCTTGACATGCTCCCGCCCGCCCGAACGCACACGCACACGCAACGCACACAAAACAAGAAGAAAAAAAATCCTTCACCGACTCTTTGTATGCGGTCGCGATATGCAGGCCCTGGTGGGCGGATCGCATCCGCCCAAAGTCTGGCGGCTTGGTAAGAGGACTGACTGCGCCCTCGGCCTCCCCTCCCTCCACCTGCCGCATACGTGGCCGACCGCCCATTCGGAGGCCCAAAGGTGACGTGACGTAGTGGGCCAGGGGAAAGAGAGAGAAAAAAAATGCCTTTAGACCATGCCTGCCCCGGGACAAGATGGCCATTCCGTGTCCGGGAGACCGCTTCTGTGGGACGGGGCAAACGAGCCAAGGAGCACCATCCTCCGCGCATCAGCGCGGGGCGGAGACTGGCCGTAGCAGGCTTTCTGGGATGGGATGGAGGGGAGTGTCCGGGGGTGTACTTGTCATTATGAAGTGGGTTCCTTCACAATTGTTCCCGTCCAAGGGATAAATGGGGTGCGATGGAATGCAAAAGGCACAGATGTAGGGCAGAAAGGAAGAGGAAAAGGAAGAGGCAGAGAAAAAAGAAGCAAGAAAAACGAGCTGAAAGAAGAAATTGGACGAACAATTTGCTTTGCATCCCAAAAAGGCAGAACCAGTCGGGGCATGCTAACCCTACGTTACCGGGCCCTTGATGGTCTGCATCCCGTTTGTGCACTCGGTGCCCAATCCCGCCAGTCACACATGCTGGGCAACTTGCGCACAACCGGGCACCTATCTAGGCTTCCACGAGTTCACGTGCAAATGAAACGCCATGATGCCCGGAAAGCCTTCTTACTGCCTGCCTTTTGACGTGCACCATGCCCAATGATGCCGTGCCCTAGAGGCCGTCTGACATCACGCCCACTCTCGGCTCGCCAATGGTGGTGGTGGTGGTGGTGGTGGTTCGCAGTGCAACAAGTCTGGCGTGGCCAAATAGGAGGGAGGTACGAGGCGGGCGGGATGCGGCTGTCAGCTGTGCAGGGCCAGTCTGGCAAACGGGGATGAGGGGCGAAACAGCATGATGATTTCCTTTTTTTTTCAATGCGAAAGAAAAAAAAGCGGGAGACAGGCCACCAGCAGCGATGAGCTCAGCCTTGTCTAAGGGTGATGTTAGGATTAGGGATGGAGGGGTTCGCAATGCAAATATGGTGTACAAGGAGTCACTGGAAAAAATAGGGGGTGATGCGATGGCCGTGCGAGCAGACCAAAAAAGAAGTACCAACAGCAAAGACGGCCAAAAAAGAAAAGAAAGGGAAGAGAGACAGAAAAAAAAAAAAGCCCCGATGCAAGAGCACGCACGGCCCACCTGCCTTCCCGCGAATGGGCAGAGTGGATCGGACGGCCTGTGCTTCCAGAAGCGCGCTCGCCTACGCTTACATAACGTCGATGCCATGTGGCTCCTGCAGCTGGCCCGTGGCCCGTGGCCCGTGCTGCCTGCTTGACACCAAGCTGGGCCAGATCGACCAAAGAGCGAGGCACCAGCCCACCCGTGCCCCGTCGCTCTCGCCTCCCCCCCCTCCCCTCTCTCCCCACCCGCCATCCCGAGCGGCTGGGTGGGCATAAAGCATGTATCTATGTGGCGGTGCCCGCGCTCGGCTCTGTTTCAAAGCTTCCAGAAAGAGCTCGCGCTGTGGAGCACGCACGCACCACGCCCTGCTCGCACAGCCTGCCGACCTGTCTGCCTGGGTGCCTGGCCTGGCCCCCCCCCATCCTCTCCCCTCCTCCTCCCCTGCTGACAAAGAAGCG
>PYSQ01000611.1:0-15271 GCA_003049435.1 Nakataea oryzae | reverse complement strand
TTCCAAAAGTCCTCAACGGCACGGCCACCGTCCTGCACAAGACCAAGCTCCCCGTGGGCGTGACGCAGGCGCAGGGCGTCGCTATGCTACAGGACCACGCCTTCTACCTGGCGTGCGACCCGCACATGGTCAAGTCGAGCGAGCTCGGGGCCGACGACGCGCGCATAAAGGCCGTGGCCGACGCCGCCGTCCCCGAGCGCGCCGCCTCGGCCGCCGTCGCGGGCCGGCCTAAGCGCTCCTACGAGGTGCACGACCTGGTGCACAACCTGCCCGGCGGCCTGTGGGACTCAAACGTCGTCAGCACAAACGAGATGATCGACATCAAGGACGGCGTCTTTGTGCGCATCCGCAGCCCCATGAACGTCGTCATGGACAGCTTTTGGGAGATCAGGCCCGTCGACGGCGAGCCCGGCGCCTGGGAGCTGGTCGAGGACATCACCATCAGCGTCTCGCGCCTGCTCGTCCCCCTGGTCAAGTCGCTATGCGAGGGCAGCTGGCAAAAGATCCACGAAAAGATGGTGGAGAGGCTAAAGAAGGAGTTGGAGGCCGGCAAGCAGGCTCCAGCATAGTAGAAGGTTTAGAATTCCCACTTTATGCATATACGTACATGTATGTATATATCTATATCCTGGCTGGCTCATGTTGATACTTTTTTTTTCTTTTTCGCTTTTCAAGCCCGATTGGCATATTCCATTATCCCCGTCACATCAAACTGCTCCGTCCGCCAATCTCCATGCTCCCCTGTCCATCCTTCATCTGGCCGCTCCGGCCGACGACAAACTCGTGGTATATGCGCTCTAGCCGTGCCCGCTCCTGCGAGCTGATGCTGGGCCGCGTCTCGTCCAGCGCCTTGCTGATGTGCTTCCAGCCGATAATGACCTCGGGGCCCGCCGCGCCGATGTGCTTCTCCTCGACGCCATTTGCTTGGGCAGCCCCACCCTTGCCGGCACGCGACGCCTTGTTGAGCTTGCGGGCGAGCCGGATGCTCTCCAGCTTGGCCTTGATGGCAGCCTTCTCCGCCAGCTCGGCCGACAGCGTGGTGCCTTTGGGCTTCTCCTCCCCACCAGTAGCGTCCCGATCGCCGTACAGGAACTGCACGTAGTCCCGGCTGCTCCCAGACCTTGAAGAGCCCGAGTTCTTGTCGCCGCCGCCACCTCTGTGCTTCCGCTTGCCTTCGCCGGCACCTGAAGACGATGGCCCAGCACCGTCAGGCTGGTCCATGTGGTCGCCCAGCACGTCGTGGATGGCCTCGAGCTGCGAGTTGGACATGAGAGCCTGCAGGTCTGCGCCTGTGAAGCCTTCGGTACGGCGCGCCAGCTCCGCCATGCCCTCCTCGGACCCCAGCACGTCCTCGCCCACCTTGAGCTTTTTGGCCAGGGCCCTCAGGATGTCGAGTCGGTCTTCGGGCCCTGGAAAGTCGCAGATTAGCGACTTGTCCAGACGGCCGGGGCGCAGAAGCGCCGGGTCGATAAGGTCCGGGCGTGATGTGGCTGCGAGCACGTAGACGCCCGAGAGGCCCTCAGCGCCGTCCATCTGCGTCAGCAGCTGGTTGACCACGCGGTCCGTCACGCCCGTCGAGTCGTGCCCGCGCTTTGGCGCGATCGAGTCAAACTCGTCAAAGAAGAGCACACACGGCCGCGCCGCCTGTGCCCGCTCAAAGAGGTCGCGCACCGACTTCTCGGACGCTCCGATGTACTTGTTCAGGATCTCGGGCCCCTTGACGCTGATGAAGTTGAGCCCACACTCGCCCGCCACCGCGCTTGCCAGCAGCGTCTTGCCGCAGCCTGGGTAGCCGTAGAGAAGCAGGCCCGACCGCAGCCGCAGCGGGCACTGCGCGAAGATGGGTGCGTACCGCGTCGGGTATTGCAGCGTCTCGAGAAGCACTCGCCGCGTCTCTACCAGACCGCCGATCGAGTCGAACGTCGTCGACGAGCTCTGCAGGCTGACGTTGTGCAGAGAGGCTGGGGTGAAGCCCTTGAGCGCCTCCTCAAAATCCTCCATGCCCAGCGGCACGCCCCCAAAGAGTCCCAGATGGTCGTCGTCGGGAGCCTCGGCGATCGACCTGGCCAACGCCGCGTTGCGAGCCCGCGCAACCAGAAGCACCAGGTCCCCTGGCATATACCCGTCCGTCCTTCCGGCGATGTCGAGGAAGTCTAGGTCGGGCTGCAGGCTGTACCCCTGTACGGCTGGTGGCGAGGAAGCCTGGAGGATCCGCCTGTTGGATCCATCCATCCAGCCACTATCATCGGCCGACGCACTTCCATCGGCCGTGGTGGGGCGGCTTCCCAGCTGTTGCTCGCTGCCACCCTCCAGATGCTCATCTCTAGCGTCTGGGGCGAGTGGGCCCTGGCGCGTGATAGCCTCCAACATCTTCTTTCTCGCCTCCTTGGCCGGTGACTTTAGCTCCACGATCTCACGAACGACGTGGCCCCCGACGATGACGCCATGAACTGATTCCTTGTCCTGCGCCGTAGCCAGCAGAACGACGCCGCCGTCCTTGGCGCAGTATTGCCGCACAATCGCACAGAGTGCTTCACTGATCTGCCGGCTGCGGCCGTTCTCGTTGCCCACCTGGAGCTCTGTCTCTGCAGGGCATAGCTTGTCCAGGTCATCGAGGATGACGATGGCTTGGCCGCCAAGCCTGGCGCCCCAGCTAGCTCTCATGAATATGCGGTTCAGAGTCTCACGGATGGTAGATATCCTGCTCTCGTCGTTGACGAGTGTCCTGCAGGGGAAGTAAGTTGTGTGGAAAAAGGAGTCCCGCTTCAGTACCGAGGCGATATCGCGGCCGACCGTAGTCTTGCCCGAACCCAGCCCGCCGGTGAGGAGAACGGACGACATATGGCTCAGGTGGGATTTGAGCTCAGCCAGCAGAGAGTCGATTCCAACGAGGACGCTGTCCGATGGAGTCTGATCCTCAGCGTCCTCTGAGTGTGCATCCTTGGGCTGAGGTACTGCAGGCTGAATGTCCAGAGGGATCTGCTTCTGGGAGCCTAGTATCCAGGCGGCAGGCTCTCGGCCTCCCTGGCTGGTTTTGGGAGGCGGGTCAAACCTGATGATGCCGCCCTCCCATCCTTGAGACTGTTCGATCCCGTCGTAGATGCCGAGGATCTGGCCATCTGTGAGTGGGCCAGAGAGGATGCCCATGCCATCCTTACGGTCGTAGACGAGCCTGAGCCTTTTGGCCGCCTCTTCCTTCTCCGCGCGTGATTCACCTCCGAATTTGAGTCCGGAACTAGCCGATGACACACCGGGGGCCAAAAATGGAAAGACTTTGATCCGTCGGACAGTGTTTGGGGAATCATCCTCGCCCGCATTATCGTCTGCGGCGCGCCCCGACTTTGATGATAATGCCAGGGGCGATGGAGCAGGCTCCAGCTTGACCACGCCGCCAACAATTCCCTGGCAGCCTAATGACGCACACAGCGCGGAGGACAGCGCCACACTCGAGCCGTTGGGTGGATCTTGCCACCCACAGAGCCTCGCGACGACCCTGACGGACTCTTGTTTGGTCGCGCTTTCTTGCGGCGCGTCCTGCGACGGGGGTCCCGCCGGCCGCATCACGGTCACGGAAACATACTTGACGCCCCTGAACCCCTTTGCGAAGAGCAAATCACCATCCACCCAGACGGCAAGTCCCCACTGTGCGGCCTGCTCAGCCTCGTCCTCGTGCTCGTCAAACCAGTCGTCGCAGTACCGTCTGTCAATGGCTCTGAGGAACAGCGCCGGGCCGCGCTCCTCATTCTTGTTCTTGCGCCGGGAACTGCTGCCCGAGCTCTTTCTCGATCCGCCATCCACGCTCCTCCCGGCCTTACCGCTAGTCCGGGACGGCTTTGCCCGCTCCTTGGGCGCCACAATGACCTCGGCGTTGGGAGCGATCTTGGCGAACGGCACATCGGCAGCGAGGGGAGGCGCTATGGAGGAGACCCTGACGCTGGCGGACGACGTCGGCGAGAGGTGGAGGGCGAGCGAGTGGGCGGCAGAACCTGGGACGCCCGAGGGCGGGGCGTAGGTTGGGTTGGGCAGGGCGCGGACCTGAGAGATCATGTTGAGCTCGAGGAAGGTGGCGTGCAGCTCGATCATCTCCCAGTCCTCGGGGGTGAGCGGCTCGATGTGGACGGTGTGGGCGAGCGGGGGGTCGAGGTGGACGGAGGCAGTGACGCGCTGGCCCTCGCGCAGGCCCATGGTGGTCGCTAGCGTGGGGTCGATCTCGACGACGGCAGCCTCCTGGTCCCGCTGGCCGGCGCGCGAGCCGCTTCCCTGTAGGATGCCGCTGCCATCACGGCTGACGGCAGCGGCAACCCGGCGCTTGCTTGGCATGCCGGACCAGCCGAGGTAGACTGACTTTTGGCCGCCGTCGGGCGCGCGATAGCTGAGTTCGACGATGACATTTTGGATCGGCTGGAGATTCGCGGGTGTCAGAGCCACGAGCGAGGAGGAGCCAGGCGAGCAAGGGCGGAAACTTACCGTGTTGATGCTCCCCAGCAGGTTGACCAGGCTGGGCGGCAGGTTCGCCAGACAATTCTTCAGATGCACCAGTGAAATCTCGGCCTGGGCCGAGTGCGCGTTCTTTCGCGGCGCCATTGTGCAATTGGGGGCCGAGCTGGCAGCTTGAAGCTGGAGGTACGCAGGCTCGGACGAGGAATGGCGGTTCTAGCAGCGCCGGGATCGAGCGCGGGTTTGCATCAGGCTCCAGTCGTGGGAGCGCGGTCTTGGGACTGCCTGGCCACGCATTTCAAGTGCAAGTGCCTTTGTGGTCTGCCGCACCCATGCTACCGCCCACCCGCGCTAGCTCGTGCCGAGGTACCTGGAGCCGGGCCCGAGCCACTGGAGCTGGGCAGGTCCGGGGCGCCCTGCAGGGGGCGTGCCAGCCTGGCAGCTGGCGGCGCAACTGGTGTGTGGCGGGGTCGCCTGTGGCTCAAGCTTCGGCCGCTGGCTCGTGCTCGCCCTTCCATTAAAACACACGGGACGACAGCACGCCCCGACGCGTCGAGCCCACGCCTGAGTCGCGTCGCCCCCCTGCCAACCGCCCAACCACCGCCCGTTAGCGCCACTGTCTGTCAATCAATCCCTGCCCGCCGCATCATCCCGGCGAGACCAATCGCAATCTTGTCTCCCCGTGGAGTCGCAAAACTGAAGCCGCGCCGCACCCGCATCCCACCTTCAGCGACCAGCTAGCCGAACGCTCGGAGCGAGCGCACGACGGCCACGCGAGAACCCGCCGACTGTTTACTAGCCGCTTTCTGGCTACTCATCCAGCTACAGGTCGTGCCGGCTCGCGAGCACCGCGGCACCAGCAATCATGGCGCTTCTTCAGTACCGGGCGCCGGTGAGCTACACATCGCAACTGAGTACGTGCGGCTGGCGCATGGCCACGAGAAGAGGCCCGGGGTTGTGGCGGGCGCCGGGACTGGGCAACATAGAAAGCTAACCAGCTGTACTGTGCCTCTTTGTAGCCGGCTTTGAGAACTTCCTGCAGGAGTTCAAGACCTCGCCCGAGCAGGCCATCACGCAGGGGCTTGGCGACATCGCGATCGGCGAGGACGACCTGAGCGACGACTATGATTTTATGGACGAGGATGACGAGGCCGCCCAGCGCAGACAGCAGGAGCGCGCGCGGCAAAAGGGCCCCCGCTACAAGTACAAGGAGATGCTGCGCGAGCTGGCCGACAGGAAAATCGACGAGGTCGTGATAGACCTGGACGACTTGGCTGCGGTAAGTCTGGTGGTGTCTGTCCGACCTTGCGCCTCCCGCGCCAGTCAGTGCTGACGATGGTGGGATTTCCAGTACGAGCAAGCCGTGGACGAGGGCCTGAAGCTGGTCGAGTCGGTGGAGACAAACACAAAACACTATGTCGATATTGTGTCGCGGGCTGTCGACAAGATGATGCCGGAACCGAGTGCCGAAGTCAGCTTCAAGGACGACGTACTCGACGTCCTCATGGCCCGCAGGCAAGAACGAAACCGCGCTCTGGCCCAGGCCGCCGAGACGCAGAACAACCAGTCCCTGCTGGACGACAAGTTCCCCGCAGAGCTGGTGCGCCGCTACACGCTCGTCTTCAAGCCGCGCACATCAACGCCCGAGAACCCCGTCAAGGCGCTTGCCGTCCGCCAGGTGCGGGGCGACCACCTCGGCCACCTGATCACCGTCAGGGGCATTGTGACGAGGGTGTCGGACGTCAAGCCCATCGCCCAAGTCAGCGCCTACACTTGCGACCGCTGTGGTTGCGAGATCTTCCAGCCCGTCAGCGACAAGCAGTACTCGCCCCTCACCTCGTGCCCGTCGCAGGACTGCAAGGACAACCAGTCCCAGGGCCAGCTGCACCCGTCGTCCAGGGCTTCCAAGTTCCTGCCCTTCCAGGAGGTCAAGGTGCAGGAGATGGCGGAGCAGGTGCCTATCGGTCAGATTCCCAGGACGCTGACCATCCTGTGCCACGGCTCGCTAGTGCGCAAGGTCAACCCGGGTGATGTCGCCGATATTGCGGGCATCTTCCTGCCCACCCCATACACGGGCTTCAAGGCGATGCGCGCCGGCCTGCTGACCGACACGTATCTCGAGGCGCACCACATCACCCAGCACAAGAAGGCATACGAAGAGATGGCCATCGACCCCAGGCTCGTCCGCAAGATTGACCAGTTCAGGGTGTCGGGCCACATCTACGAGTACCTGGCAAAGTCCATTGCCCCTGAGATTTTTGGCCATCTCGACGTGAAGAAGGCTCTCCTGCTCCTGCTCGTTGGCGGTGTTACCAAGCAGATGGGCGACGGCATGAAGATCCGTGGTGACATCAACATTTGCCTGATGGGCGATCCCGGTGTGGCCAAATCGCAGCTGCTGAAGTACATCTCCAAAGTGGCTCCGCGAGGCGTCTACACCTCTGGTCGGGGTAGCAGTGGCGTCGGTCTGACAGCCGCCGTCATGCGTGATCCCGTGACGGACGAGATGGTTCTCGAGGGCGGTGCCCTGGTCTTGGCCGACAACGGCATCTGCTGCATCGACGAGTTCGACAAGATGGACGAGAACGACCGTACCGCGATCCACGAAGTCATGGAGCAGCAGACCATCAGCATCAGCAAGGCCGGCATTTCGACCAGCCTCAACGCGCGCACGTCGATCCTGGCGGCGGCCAACCCGGTGTACGGGCGGTACAACCCGCGCATCTCGCCCGTGGAGAACATCAACCTCCCCGCGGCGCTGCTCTCGCGTTTCGACATCATGTTCCTGCTCCTCGACACCCCGACGCGCGACACGGACGCGCAGTTGGCCAAGCACGTCGCCTACGTGCACATGCACAGCAAGCACCCGGATCTGGCCGCGGGCGGCGTCGACGGCGTCATCTTCACCCCGCACGAGATGCGCAGCTACGTCGCCGAGGCGCGCACCTACCGCCCCACGGTCCCCGAGTCCGTGTCCGACTACCTCATCAAGACGTACGCGCGCATGCGCGAGGCCCAGCGCCGCGCCGAGAAGCAGGGCAAGCTCTTCACTCACACGACGCCCCGGACGCTGCTGGGCGTCGTGCGCCTGGCCCAGGCGCTCGCCCGCCTCCGCTTCGCCTCCCAGGTCAGCCAGGACGACGTCGACGAGGCCCTGCGCCTGGTCGAGGCCTCAAAGGCCTCGCTCGACGCCGAGCAGGGCATCCGCTCCAGCCGCAGCCGCCTCAACGCCAGCAGCAGGATCTACAACCTCGTCAAGGCCCTCGCCGACACGGGCGCCTGCCGCGCCGATGACGCCGAGGAGGACGACGAGTTCGGCGTCGAGCTCAGCCTGCGCCGCGTCCGCGAGCGCGTCCTCGCAAAGGGCTTCACCGAGGACCAGTGGAACGCCGCGCTCGACGAGTACACCGAGCTCGATGTGAGTACCATCATCCATCATGTCAAGGGTGCAACCCGCCCCCTTGCACGCTTTGAGACCGCGACGCGGGTTGCTGACGTGTTCGCCCCTCCAGATCTGGCAAACTGCCGGCAATGGCACGAGGCTAGTGTTCATCACCTCCAACAATGGCGAGGAGGAGGAGGAGCCGTGATGCAAGGTATTGGATGAGCGCCGCAGGCAAGGGGGTTGGTAAGGAGCATCGCGGCATCGGTTGTTAGCGTGCGTGATCTCGGCACTTTTGTTCGCTTAGCTGAATACCTATGTCCTTGGGAGTTTAGGTGTTGGTAAGAACCCGTGTTTTTCAGAGTTTTGAATTTCAGTCCATTGTTTTACCATGGTAGCAGAGCGTGCGGCAAGAAAGGGGTTGGCATTCCGTAGGCTCGCAAGAGAGCAGTAAAAGAAAGGGGGAGAAAAAAAAGAGTAACGATCATGAGCACCCGTCGTGACCAGCAAGCAGGTTGACCCTGAGACATGAAAAATTACAGACACAATGGGGGAATCCTCTGAGCTTGGGAATTGGCGTGTTTCGAATTTTTTGTCTTTATTCTTCGTTGTAGTTTACAAGGCGAGCTGTGCATTCGCGCCATTTACAACCCGTAAACAGGACTTCGAACATGGGTAGGCCCCCTATCTTTACATCCGCATGGTGAGCAGCACAGCCCTCTCGACCTCGCCGACGATGCCGTTGCCGCTGACGGCCCTGACGTCGGCAACCTTCTTCTCGTCAACTGCGGAGCGCAGCAGGCCGCTGGCGGCCCAGTACTCCATCACGACGCGGGTTTCGTTCCTGCTCAGCCCGCCGAGGCGCATCAGCTCGACGTCGGCCAGGGCGGCCTCGACGCGCGAGTCGTATGCGCGGCTGTACGGGTCCTGCGTGGGCGGCTGCTCGCCGCGCTTGGCGGCCTCGAGGCGGGCCAGGGCCAGCTCCATGCTGAAGGACTTGGGCGCGTTGCCGAGCGAGGTGGCGGCGATGACGGCGCCGCCGGCGGGGAAGGGCAGGGCCGGTTGCGGCTGGTCTCCGGGAAGCCCCGCCGACGCCTTGCCGCCCGAGAGGGCGTCGACGAAGCGGCGGATCAGGCCCAGGTCGTGCGAGTGGATCAGCTCAAAGGCCGGGGAGCGGTAGTCGCTGACGCGCATGATGTGGGCCAGGCCGTCGAGCGAGAACAGAATGGGCCTGCGGTCCGGGCCCGGGGTCAGGAGCTCGGCCCAGAGGGCGCGCAGGACTGGCCAGGCCTGGTCGGCCTCCCTGGCCGACGTGACAAGGTCCGACAGCGTGGAGCTGTGCGGCACCAGGTCGGACGAGATGTCGTTGTGCTTGGAGAGCATGGTGATCTTAGACAGCACCTGGTCGCTCGTCTTGAGCAGCCGGCGCAGCATCTTGAAGGCGTAGACGTGCTGCATGTACTGCGTCGGCTGCGTGCCCGGTATGGGCGCGTATTCAGTGCATGCCGTCGTCAGCTCCTGGGCTTTTGCGCAGGTGGGAGCCAAGGTCAGCTATATTCTCCGCCCAACGCCGCCGGCATACGCACCTTTCGGCAGCAGTACCGACGAAGCAGTCTCACTGACCTTCAGGGATGTGGAACACGACCCAGTCGTCGAGGAAAGCCTTGGACAGAGCATGCAGCAGCAGCGTGCTCTTGCCCGAGATCTTGTCGCCGTTGATGACGAGACGCAGCGTCTCCTTGTTTTCGGCCGCCTGCTGCATCCTCCGGCCGAGCTGGACCGTCTCTGCGCGCACCAGCGTGTGTGGTGCATGGAACAGCCCCCAGCTCTGCGTGGTCTTGAAGGCCTCGGCAGCCCGCAACTGGTCGACCAGGGTGTCTGGCAGGGCGCGCATGGTGGCCACGCTCACCTCCTCTACCAGGCATTCACCCGTCAGAGGTTCGAGGTCTGGGACGGGGAGGGCGTTGTTGTTGCTGAGCTGGATGCGTTTCCGGAACGCCTTCCTCTCTCCCGGCAGCGGGGACTTGGCTGGCGGCTTGACCTGCTTCTTCTTCATCCTGAAGGTCTGCGTCTTCCTGATGGCGTGGTTCGGGTTGCCAACCCTTTCGGTGGCACCGAGCGCTGCGCTGGTCGAGAAGAGCGCGCTCGTCGCAGTCGTCGTCATCGCCGTCGTCGCCGGCGCAAGCCCCGGCGTTTTTGTGGCCACAGCGGCAGCCACTCGGCCGGGAGCTGCGAGTGCCGCCGAGGGCCTCACGAGGCACCTCCAGCAGTTTGGCGTGGCCATTGTTCCGGTGTGCGAGGCTAGCTGGGGCCAGCTGCTGTCATACAAGGCCCTGGCCGAGGGGATTGGTGCGTTGTGCCTGTCTATGCTCGCCGCCCACCACCAAGAAAATCAATCGTGGTCCCGCGGCATTGAGGCTTGAAAAAATGCTGGTCTGAGCTTCCTCCTCCACCCTGCACCGCAGTGGACCCGGTTCTTCGCAATGCGGGCACGGCCTGCCAATCACGCCCTGGGAAAGTCTCCGCAGCTGGGCGACGGCTGGGGTTAGGGTTAAAATTTCCAAAGAAAAGCTGGAGTAGCTTCTCCGACATGCTCGCCTCGTCACCATCGGCGGGGGATTTTCTGCCACCGAACAACTCCGACCTAGACCCTGTGTTAAAGAGTCTCAGATACTTTACAAGCCAACATGTCGGCCCCCGCATCGCAGCCGAAGCTGCCAGTCGCAGTTGAGAAGCCCACCCCCTACCACTTCGATCTCGGTAAGCACCACCAGCCCGACCCCTGCGCGTCCAAGGCCATCCCGCTTCTGCGCCAGCTCCAATGCACCGCCCTCCTCTACATCCATCTTGCTGTCTTCCGCTCTGACCATGAACCTCCCCCCAGGCCTGCTGCTCGCCAATGACCCGAACCCGGTTCAGCTCGACCGCTCCGACCTCGAGGGTTCCCTGCGCGCCCTCGCCCGCGACGGCGCCCAGGCCCTGGTCAACCAGCTCCTGACGGCGTGCCCGATCCAGTCGACCCCCGCGGGCGTGCTCCTGTCTCTGCCGCCGCAGCAGACCCCGCTGCCGCGCGAGAAGCCCGTGCCCGCGGCCAAGGAGCCGACAAAGTGGGAGCGCTTCGCGGCCAAGAAGGGCATCAAGCCCAAGACGCGCGAGCAGCGGCGCAACATCCAGTACAACGAGGAGAAGGGAGAGTGGGAGCGCAAGTGGGGCTACAAGGGCGCCAACAAGCAGCTCGAGAAGGACTGGATCGTCGAGGTCGACCCGGCAAAGGAGGCTAAGCTCAAGGACGGCGAGACCATCAGGGGCGCCTCGAGGAGGGAGCGCGTCGAGCGCCAGAAGCGCAACGAGAGGAAGATGCGCAAGAATGAGCGCGACGCCGCCCAGAGTAAAAAGTGATGCGCCGCCGATCATCTTCTTTTTTCTCGTTTCTGTCGTCATGTTGATCAAGTCGCCACGCATTTTCTGTGTGCAAAAAGTCGCCGCCCTCGCTTTTCCGAAGGGCTTGTTCCGGGTACATCTGTGGTGTCTGGCGTTAGGAGGGATTCATATATAATCCAGAATAGATATATTCCCGGCCGTGTTCGTCTGTGCGTGGTATTGCGAGGCACTTGATGTTTTGCATAAACCATCGCGTGCGGTAGACAGGATCCTATGAGACAGTATCCAATACTCTTTCTTTTGATGCTAGATTCTTACACTGGCCCAACTATCTCCTGTTGCTACGTATGATACAGTAAAACCCGACCCCGCCCGTTCCCCAAGACGGCTCGTCCCGTCCATGAGATGCCGAGATCTATGCTTTCCTGTCTTGATATCAAGCCAAAAGTTGAGTGAGCCTAAAAAAGTGACAAAAGAAATGACAAAATCATGAAAAAAAAACAAAGGAAAACCAGTGACTATCTGTGGCCAGCCTCTACTCCGTCTCGTCATCCCAAACATCCTTGTTCCTGACTTTCTCGGAGAGACATAGGAGGATGGCCCCGAGTGCGGTAACGACCACATACGTCTCCACCCAGAGAAAGATTCCACGTGTGGCGGAAGCAAAGAGAAGAAGGGCCAACCAGATAGGGCGCCGCACAAGACACGGGCAATTAGCTAGGAAGTGCAAGGTTCATAAGATAAAGGGTATAATTCCATCATGCGCCGAGCTGCGTCAGAGGTATTCAAACCCGGGAACCTGGAAGCTCCAAGCCGAAATCGCAAAAAGCAAGGAAAGTCCAAAAGACAGGATGATAGCTAGAACAAACAACACGATCGAAGTGGAAGTAAGAGAAGGAAAAAAAAAAAAGAGCCTGACCATGCTTGCGTTTTCATGCGTTTCGAAAGCGAATGATGAGACTGTCGCAGAATGCCGAAGGGGTATAACAAAATCTGAAGCCGGAGAATTTCGCTCATCGGGCGAGAACAATGATTGAGCGTTTTTTTCGGTAAGGGAGAGAAGAAAATGACAAAAGCCCACAGCCCAGCGTTCTATCACCATTGATGTTCGGGGTGGATATGTGCCCCGAATTCGCCAAGAGTCTTGGTCTTTGAAGTAGTACTAGTTGTTGTCGAGGTAGGAGGAAGTAGTGGGATTTGGCCTCCAGAAGACATGGCATCCGCACAGGAGAATATCAGGTCGTAAAAGGCGTTGTCGGTCGTCAATAGGGTCTGATGGTAGGTGTAATTTGGGCCTGCGGGCGAGCAGTCGGCCGAGACAAGACTGGGCCCCGCAATGCTTGGCCCTGCCCAGTGTCTTGATTTTCACAGCTGGGCTGTCGATAATCCTTGTAGAGGGAACTCTGCACTCACAGCGTCCCACCTCGCCCGTCTACATATAGCTCCGCACAAGAGACGGCACTAGAAGCCCAAGGGCGACAGCGGCTTGATCGGCGACAATGGCCGCATATCCCCTGACCGCCGTGGTGGGGTCGTCTCCCGTGGGTTGCTGTCAATAGTAAGAGTGGTCGATATTGTCGATGTCGAGACCACACTGCCGGTGTCTGTCTGCTGGGCCTTCTTCTTCAGACGCGACTTCTGCTGCTGTTGCTGATGGTCGCCTTGGTTCGATTGTTTGCTGCTGTCCGACGATGAAACCATGCGCACCTCTTGAGCCGGCGCACCTGTGGCAATATCCTCAATTCGCGGTGTCGGCTTTCTCGACGAAGGCTCCGAGAGGCCTAGCGGCGGCGGCTGGTCAAACAGCATGTACTCCTCCTCGATGTACTTTGCCTCGTCTTTGCAACCCTTCCAGCAGTCTCGCCAGTCGCAGACCAGAAACTTGAAGCAGAAGGCATCGATCTTCATGCATGGCTGGAAGCAGATACACAGGTTGCGGAAGTCCATCTTGTTCTTGTCCGAGTGGGCGAGGAGCAGGCTGAGGTGGCAGGTAATGGCGAAGAGGAGGTAGTAGTTGAAGGGGGACAGGTTGGAGAGCTCTTCGATCAAAAGTGGCGGGACTTTCTCGGCGCCGGCGCACTCCTTGGCTATCCTCTCCTGAGCCTCTTTGGGAAAAAGTTCGTCCGGAAGCTGGCGGAGCCAGGCCTTGAGCATCGAGCCAATGATGTTGATGTCGTACAAGTCCTTCTGGTTGAACAGGTCGACATCGTACTCTGGTACACCGATCAAGGTTAGCGCCAGAGGATCCCAGGAACAGTCCATGTTGCATGTGACAAAAGGCCACTCACCTTCATCAAATTTGCGCTGCCACTTCTTGATCTGAGGACCACTTCCTGGGACACGGTAGAGACCCTCGACTTCTGTGCCCTTGTAGTTCAGGTAGTCAATAGCGCGCCAAGGGAAGGCCGGCATCCAGAATTCGGTCTTGTCGCGGGAATCCTCCAGTCGCTTAGAGATGCGCGTGCGCCGGACCTGGTCTCGCAGAGGCAGGTTAAGCACCTTGAGCTGGTAGTGCTCATCGTCCACAATGGGCTCCTTCTCGGTTGTGCTTCCACTTCTCCCACCCTTACCAAACAGGCCCTTGCTTATGATATCAGCCGCCTTGCTCCCCGAGTTCTTCAGACCACTGAAGAATGCGGAGCCTCCGTTCTCACGAGATGTCGAGGTATGGGTCCTGCCATGGTGATAATCCCTGTCGCGGTTGCTGTGATTCTCCTTGTCCCGGTGGCTGTGATTGTCCTTGTCGCGGCCCGAGTCGCCGCGCGCGCGGGACCTCTCGGCCCTATCGGCCGAGTGATTCCGAACGGCAGAAGACATCATGTCGCGAAAGCTGCGGTCAGATTGCGCAGGTGCGGTTCGTAACGAGGCTGCTGCCATGTGCGCCCGTTCTGGTTCGGATGGGCCCTCGAGCGCTACCAGCGCGTCCCTCTCTTTGTGGCCTGTGTTTTCTTTATCCTGTAGCGATCGCTGGCGGCCGAGGAGCGCAAACGATTTCGGTTTTCCTCGCTTCGTCGATGTCGCGGCTTCGTAGTCAGCAGAAGATGCCAGTGACACTTCTGATTTTGAGGGCAGAGATGCGAGCGGCTTCTGGAGATGGTCTGCGGGGTGTGTTGAGTCTTCGAGAGATCAAAGGTCAGCAATAAAGTATGGGTGAGTCCAAGGTAGGAGTTGGACGAATGGCGTTGCGCCAGTCAAACTTTAGTCATGCCCTCCACCCTCCCTTGAGATTCCTTTGTGTTTTCTTACCGGAATGTTTGTGGTTCTGCTTGGTCGTTTTCGAGCTTTCGTTGGCTTTTGGCATGGCTTCGCTGCTCCTGCTACTGGTCGCAGGTCGAGAGGATGTGGACTTTGCAAAATTGAAGAAAAATCCAGACTTGGGCGTTTCGACCTGGCGCTGCGAGGGCATCTGGGTTTGCTGTTGGTACGAAGTTCCCTGCCGCTGGCTCGGGGCTTGACGATCGTCGGCGGGCTGGCTAGGGTAGGCGGTGCCAAGGCCCTGCGGCTCACACACGTCGGGCTTGCCCGGGTATGACAGCTCCAGCGCCGACGAGATCAGAGGATATTGGCTTTCGTCCTGGGGGCGGTATTGTGCTTGTGTTTGCTGTGGTTGTCGTTGCTGGGACTTTTGGCCGGGCGGCTGGTTCTGTGCCTGGGTTTCGGCGGGGCCCTGCAGGGAAGGGGAGATGCTGGCAACGGGGGACTTCTTGTGGGTGAAACGGAATGGCGAGCGCGGGGACTTTGGCGACTTTGGCGAGCGTGGCTCGGTCGGGGGGTCGGTATGCTGTGTTTCGCCGGCAGGACGTTGGTTGCTGCCCGCAGCAGCAGCAGCAGCGACAGAGGTCTCGGAGAGCGTCAGCGGCACAGGAGCGGGTTTGCGTCCCATTGTGGCCGTCAAGTGTTGGGCCACAGGACCAGCGACGCGCCCTTGTTCCTAATTCGTGGTTTTGCCGCAGGAGCAAACCCAGGCTTTCGCGTGGCCCGCCTCCGTATCACAGTGTCGGGGCGTAAATAGGCAGATTTGGGGCCTGCGACAAATTTGGGAGGGGGGTGGGAGGGGCCCAAGGCCAGAAT
>PYSQ01000061.1:5509-99317 GCA_003049435.1 Nakataea oryzae | reverse complement strand
GGCGAGGACGGCGGCCTGCAGGTGCGGCGGGAGCAGGGTCGGCGTCGGGGGCGTGCTCGTCGTCGTGGTCGCGGGCGGGAGGCTCAGGACGATGGCGTCGCGGAGGATCCCGGCGGCGGCGCCGGCGGCGAGGGCCAGCAGGTGGAGCGGGATGGTCAATGCGAGGCGGCGCATGGTGCCGGTGGATGGAGGGACTCTACAGCAGCTCCCTCTGCCCGCGATGCGACATGCGCATTTTCTTTTTTTTCCTTGTTTGGGCCGGGCGTGGCAGGCGGGGGAGAGCAAGAGGGCCGTGGCGAGCGACTCGCGCATCGCCCTCGTTCCTTATATCTGAGCCCTCCTCGCCCGTCTCGTCTCCCTCGCGGCGATGCCATGGAACGCCAACCAAAAGGCCGGGCGCGGCACCCTCCTGGAGATAATTAGCGAATTAAGGGGAGCGGCAGCCCCCGTCATGCCATTTGTTGCCCACTGGCATGGCAGGGAGCCACCCTCGCTCTGGGCACCCCTGTCCCGCCGCGTGCCCAGCGGGATTCCACCAGTGGCCGCGGGAGATGGCATCTCGGCGCCACAGCAAAGACCCCCACACGCGGCTGGCCCAGCGAAACGGCGTCTTGTCGGGACCCATCGCCAGCCCAGAATGCCATGAAAGGGGGCCCGCCGATGCGGGCCTCGCGCCGTCGAGGGCGCACCACCAGGGCGCCGCGGGTGGCGGGATGGACCCCGATCAGGGCCACCGCCCGCCTGGCCGTTTCGTTTATAGCGTCGAAGGATGCAGACCCTTTCTTTGCCATCGTATTCTCTCTCCCATGTCCGTCCTGGTGCTCGTCCCGCCCTCGCTTCTCGCAGCGAAGCTCCCTCATGGTTCGCACGCTGCCAAACAAATCCGCCCAGCAGGCCAACCACGCTTTGCTCTGTGCCAAGGACTCACATGTCTCGGCCGGCCGTCTCATCATGCACATCCCAGAACTTGTTCGCGCACAAAATGGAGGGCTGTCGATGGGCAGGTGGGCACGTGCCCAACGTGTGTTTTCATGGCATTGTGATTCTGGACCAGACCGTTGGCAGCCACCCTTCTCCACCCTGCTGCGAAAAATGCCCGTCACTCCCGATTGATCAGCAGACGACCCCTGTCGCCCGCCCCGAGCACCAGGTGTCACTTCGCCCTAAAACAGGGGCACCTTGACCCCAGCAGAGCGTCGAGATCGCATTCGACACCAACAGACACTTTTGAGTGCGACGGCCCGTGCCTTTTGCGACAACCAACGTGCTCGCGCTGTTCTCGCCAAGAAGCCCCTGCATCGCCAACATCGCCATCCTCGCGGGATGCGAGCACAGCGCGGGGCCAGTGCAGCATCCTGATGCAAGGGAGACGTTGGTTGGTCCAGCCGAGACAACGCAGCCGTCGTGAACAGCAGCCCCGTGCAGCTCGACCCCCCTGGTTACAGTCACCCGGCGCAAGAATGTTGAGAGATGCCAGTCAGGCTTCGTGTTTCACAGCGCTTTGCGCATGACCAAAAGCACATTGCAACCGACTGTTATTCGGGGCTGGTCCCACCATAACAAGGGTTTGCGCCGAGTCCAAGGCGAAGGCTCCCAGCGATGGCGCAAAACTTTCGGCACTGCCCAAGTATTGCGCGACGTTAGAAGTGAGGTGAAATATGTCATTACACACAGAGAGCACAAGCCAGGATGGTTGGTGGCAAAATACAGCGAATTCAAGCAACGCCGGGCTTGTGTTTTCTTTGTCTTCAACCTTGGCAATTCTCCATTGTGAACGCTCTCCTTCACCTGTCATCACAGCTGCTTTCTGGGCTGTTTTACGCTGCGTTCCATGACCTTCTTTGAGGGTGGCCCTTGCTGCAAATGGAACAGCTGAGGACAGAGGCAAGGTTTCCAATTCATTGAAAGAGGGCATCTGGGTGCGTGTGGTTTAACTAATTAGTGGCAAAGTTGTCGTTGGGCGGTTGGATGCGATGCGGCGGCCTTGTGTAGATACTGTCCTGGCCACAGACAGTGACAACGACCCTCGGTTGCACAGATATAGTAGTGCGGCAACGGGAAGTGACTTGGAAAGGCCCTTGAATCTGGATTCTTCATGTCCAAGTCTTAGTCACGCTGCCGTCCATCGACTGTCACTCGCGCGAGCACATGGCGCAGTCACCTGCAAAGTCCTCCAACGCCATCACCTCACCCTGTCCCTCTCTCTGCTTGCCAGCATGAAAGGACGCCAACTATCACGACGATCCTAGCGCCGCCGCCAGCGAGAATCGTGCTTGTCCCGCGCCTGTTCGAGATGGAACGCTTCTTGAAGGGCGACCGCGTCAGCGCCACCATAGACGATCCCAGGAACGCGGGGGCCAAGACGGAGATCCAGGGGACGGTGAATAAAGACGAGGACTGGAGAGACGGGGGATGGGTGCTTGTCGACATCGAGAAGTTCCGCGCCAAGCCGACCTCGGACTCGGAGGAAGAGCAGAACAAGCCGATGGAGCCCTATGCGGGCCACCCAAACCCGGTCTATATCCGGAGGGACCAGCTCTGGAGTGTGCCGGAGATGCCGTGGCAAGAGTAAGTAAAGACCGATGTATGAACGGGAAAAAAGTGTCCGTGGGGATTATGTGCTTACCATGTGTGCAAGTTACAATTATGAAGAGTAGTTGGGGCGTGGGGAGTGGGCATGTGCAGCTCGGTGTGCGTTTTTGGAGAGTTGGCTCCTGCAGTCCTTGTGGCTAAGTGGGCTCACGAACATGGAGGTTGTGAGGAAAACAGCATGCTTTGTTTTTAACTGCAAATGGAAACAAAGATTTCTAAAGCACTTTTTATCCAGTCTCGCGGTGAACCGACATCATCCCATGCAAACATCCCTCCTCGACGGAGCCTCCCTACTTGGGCACCACCACATGCAGACGATACGTCTCCCCCTCCTTGATATCCTCGACGGGAATCCGCGGCTCGGGCAGCCACTCATCTGCGTCCTCGTACCGCACCCTGACCGCGTCGGCCCCGCCGCCGTGCGCGTCCCGCTCGACGCGGACGACAAAGGTGGCGCCGCGAAACACGCGGGTGGCCGTCATGCCGCCCCAGGCCGGCGGCATCTGCGGCCGCACGCGCAGGGAGCCGTCCGCGTCCCCCTTCAGCCCGCACAGGCCTTCGACCAGGCAGCGGTAGACCCAGCTGATGGTGCCCGTGTTGAAGAGCTGCGACGAGCGCCCGGCCGTGCGCTCCGACTCGCGCCAGGCGCCGCGGTAGTAGTTTGGGATGTAGACGGGCAGCTGGCCGCGCCGGCGCAGGTCGTCGTCGTCCGGGCCCGGGACCATGCGGCGCAGCACCTCGTAGGCGCGGCCCGCCTCCCCGCCGCCGAGCGAGTAGAGCGCGTGCGCGTAAAAGACGGCCGCGTGGTTGTACACGGCCGCGTTCTCGGCCGACCCGGGCGCCTTTTGCGTCACGCGGCCCACGTCCTCGCGCATGGCGGTGAAGGCGGGCGCGAACATCTGGACGCCGTAGGGGGTCCCCAGCTGCGCGTCCACCTGGTCCAGGATGGCGGCTATCCGGGCGCCGTCGGCCACGGCGCCGCCGAGGATGGCGAAGCTCTGCGGGTTGAGCCACAGCCGGCCCTGCGCGTCTTCTGGCACGCCAAAGGCCACGCCGTCGTCGGTGATGCCGCGCGCGAACCAGCCGCCCGACGTCCACAGGTGCTCGTTAGCCGCGCGGTTGAGGTCCGCCGCGCCGGCGCGGTACCTGCCCGCCAGCGCCCGGCCCCCGGCCCCGGGGCGGTGGTGGTGGTGCCGCTCGCACACGTCGGCCCAGAGGTTGAGCGCGTACGCGGCCGCGACCGTCAGCCAGCCCGAGACGCCCCGGCCCTTGTAGCCGACCATGTTCATGGGGTCGCACCAGTCGCCCTGGGCGATGTAGCTGAGACCCCGGGCGTCGCGCGCGCCGTCCGAGAGCAGCCAGTCCATGGCGCGGCAGAAGCGCTCAAACGCCGTCAGGGTGCGGCCGTCGGACGTGCCGACGACGGGCTCGTCGAGCAGCGCGTAGTCGGCCGTCTCGGCCAGGTAGGCCTCGAGCGTGACGGGCAGCCACACGCAGTGGTCCGTGTGCGGCACCTGGTTGATGTACTTTAGCTCGGCGCCGTCGGCCAGCAGGATGCCGTCGGGCATGGCGCCCGTGGCCTCCTGCTGCGACAGGGCCTTGAGGAAGGCGGCCCGCGCCACGGGCGGGTCGATGTACGACATGCCCATGTTGTCCTGCAGGTAGTTGCGCGTCTGCGGGTCCGTGGTCAGGCGGTTGACGTCGCCGTGGTAGTAGACCTGGCGCGCGAGCCAGTTGTTGACAAAGTCGTCGAGCGCGGCGTCGGGCGTCGACAGGTGCAGGCAACCCTTGCCCTTGTCGATGTAGGCGGCGTAGTCGCGGCGAGCGGCGTCAAAGGCGGCCGCGTTCAGGTAGCGCTCGCGCATGGTGCGCACCTCGGCCTCGTCGAGGGCCGGGCCGAAGAGGAAGCGGTACTCGGCGCTGCCGCCGGCCGCGGGCAGCTCCTCGCGGTACTGCACGACGGCCGTCGGGGTCTCGTAGTCGGCCTCGCTGTTGGACAGGGCCAGGGTGCGCAGGGCCGAGGGCGCGTGCAGGCCGCCCTCGCCCTCAAAGGCCGAGTGGCGGGCCTCCCAGGCGAGCGGCTCCCGCTCGCACAGGAAGTAGGTGCGGTCCTTGAGGTGCCTGTTCTTGAGCCAGTGCTCGGCCTTTTGGTAGGGCGTCACGCACGTGGCCACGATGCCGCCGAGCGCGGGCTCCCAGCGGGCCGACTGGTTCATCCACGACATGTAGCCGATGGTGAAGTGCGGGAACACGCTGAGGCGCCGCGGCCGGTCCGACAGGTTGGTGACGCGCACCGTCCACAGCTCGGCGACGTCGTGCGTCGGCAGCACGAGCTCCATGTCGACGCGCACGCCGCCCAGCTCGGCGCGCCAGCGTATGTCGCTCTTGCCGGCCGAGAAGACGTAGCCGTCGAGGTGCGTGCGCACGGGCTCGTAGGGCGCCGAGAAGACGGCGCCCGAGTCGTCGTCGCGCACGTAGACGAAGCGGCCCGGGTGGTGGGCGTAGTAGTTCTGCTCGGGCTGCATGAAGGTCTTGGCCTCGACGTTTGGCGCGTACGAGTACTTGGCTGGCTCGGGCTGCATGAACTGCGCCGTCGCGTAGCCGCGGCACGTGGCCTGGATCATCATGCGCTGGTTCCACAGGAAGGCGCCGGCCGCGGGCATGGCCGTCGGGCTGTAGAGCTCGTAGCGCCCATCGCGGGGCGCGGCGGTGGCGTCTGTCATGGTCCCGGCTCGGGAGCGTCGGGAGCGCGGCGGCTGGTTGGCGTCGTGGTGCGCTGCGCTGCGGTGCGCGGCATCAGACGTCCCCTGGCTCAATCACGCGGTGGGGGAGAACTCTGCGCGGGGTTTATAAGCTGGAGGCTCAGGTCGCACAGCAGCCAGGCCAAGCCGGTCGGTCTTCTTTGTAGGGAGGCGACATCGCCGCGACGGCTGTCGAGAGTGCGGGGGCCCGCTGACGCTCCGCCCGACGTCGGGTCTGGGGCTGGCTCGGCTCGGCAGGGCAGGGGAGGCCATGCAGACAAAGCAGGGGCTGTCGTTGGGGGAGCACCGCCCGCACCAAGCGCTTGGCCTGATGGAGAAGAAACACGCACACACAACGCCGTGCCGGCGGCACTCTCCAAATTCCTTGATTGCACTTCCACCACGCCGCGCTCGCCCACCAACGAGAAGCGGCGTGCGTCAGCCAAAATGCCGCGGCGGGACCCCCGCGCTGCGTCTCACGAGGCCACCCCCAGATCCTGCGCCAAAACAGGAACGGAGCCGACGGTCCGGGCACCCGAGCGGAGCCTCCGGGGGCCCCGCCGCATGCGCTTTTGCGGCCCGTCCATTGGCTCCGCCGCCACAGCGCGGCCAAGGGAGGCGGGCCTCCTGCTGCACGCCGAGCTGTCGTCGCCGAACATGCCACCGACAAGCTCACTGTGGCGGTGCGGCGTCTGCCCGTGATATTTCCAGCCGGCTAGCTGTCTAGTGCCGGGCCCAAGAACCAAGGACTGGACAAAGCCGCCATCTGCCGAGTGACGCAGGCGGCGCACGTTTCCCGCTGCAGCAATCACATGAGGGTGAAACAGAATAAACGCTGGATGTACGCTAGATATGAATAAGCGTGTTTTGTACAAGACCTAGCAACATGACCATAGCAACCCAACCGTCATCGCCCCAGAACAGCCAGCAAGCGCCTCGCAATGCAGAAACGCCAGTCATGCACACGACCGTGCCTCATAATCACATCCACTAGGCAGATTCTCCCGCCACCTAAATGAGGTCGCAGGTGAAGACGCCGTGGAGCTTGCCCGTTTGGAAGTTTATCATCTGCGGAAAAGTTAGCCGGGGTCCAGGCGCAACAGTTCGACGAACAAACAGCCAGCGGCGGGAAAACTTACAATGTCGTTGATTGAAGCGTACGTGCCGACGCCAAACACAATCATGCCAATGACAAAGCAGACCATGTTGGCTGCGGTCTTGGCCCAGTTCTTGCGCTCGTACCACTTGCCATCGCACAGAAGGATGAAGTACATGAGGGCGGGGAAGTAGAAGGTGAAGCCCGAGATGAAGAGCGAGGAGCTGAGCGACAGCAGGTCCGAGAAGAAGGGGATCGACTCGGCAATCACGAAAGCGACAATGGTGATGACGGTGACGAGCGTGAGCCAGGTGATCCAGCCCATCTTGGTGTTGACGAAGCGGATAACGCTGTCCTTGTAGTAACGTCCGTGCTGTTTGCGAGGGCGAGTGTTAGCAATTTCATGTCGACGCGGACGCTGGGCTGTTTGGGTCTGCAGGTCTAAGTGGGTGGCACATACAATATATCTGGCAACAACCGTGGTGTTGATGGACCCAGAGATGAAAATGACGGGGAGGGCCACGCCAAAGGCCACCTTGGACAGCAGGGGGCCGGCCGACAGCAGGGCGGGCGACCTGACGTCCTGGCCGACAAAGGCGTAGACGAGGGCGCCAGTCAGGGTGTAGATGAAGATCTCGATGATGCCCAGGGCCCAGATGGACTTGACATAGTCCTTGGGCGTGTGCATCTCGTCCATGAAGGAGAACTGGCACACGGCAAAGCTGTAGGCAAAGACGATGTTGGTGACGGCGTTGAAGCCCTCGGTGAAGGTCAGGTCCTCCTTGGGCCAAGCCGACCAGGCGACGGCCGCCAGTCCGCCTTCGGAATGCGCGCTCTGGACACCCGTGGCGATAACAGTGATGCCAATGGCCAGGATGATGGACACAAAGTCGATGTAGCCCAGGATCGCAACCTCGGCAAACGAGGGCGGGATGGCGAGGATGAGGAGTATGATGGACGAGACGACGCCGAAAACGACCGAGCACGCGCCGTGGTCGGTGAGGTTGTTGAAGGCGATGGTTCCCGTGAGAGCGTGGGAGCCGACCAGGAAGATGAGCTGCAGCGAAAACATGACGCCGATGACCTCGTAGCCGACCCTGCCGAACATGAGCCTGCCGGCGTCGGCGTAGTGCGAGACCTCGGGGAACTTGAGCTTGACCTGGCCGACGATGTAGCTGGTGTAGATGGCGACCAGGCCCAGCCCGATGCAGGTGATGACGCCCGCCAGCATGCCCAGCTGGGCAAAGGCCTTGGGGATGCTGAGACTGCCGAGCGCGATGGCCTCGACGATGAGCACAACCGTCAGGCGCTTCCAGCCAAGGCGCTGGAAGTGGGCGGCGCCCTGGGCCGTCTTGTGCTTCTCGACGTCGGCACGGCGGTCCGCCATGTCGAGCTCCTCACTGCCCACGTCGCCAACCTCGCCGCCGAGAACGGCGCCGCGGGAAACCTGGCGGTCCATTGCGACCTTCTCGCCCTCGCTGCTGCTCTTTGTTGTGACTTCCTTGGTAGCCATGGCGATCGTTGTGGTGATGATGCTGAGCCGGAGATGGGAAGAGAGGCCGGAGGGCCGGGTATTAAAAGAAAAAGAAGAAGAAAGAAGCTAGCAGAGGAGATTTCCCCAGCGGAGACCACGTGCCTTCGTATACGGGTGGCGAGCACCGAGGCGAGAGGCCTTGGCTGTGGAGTCGAGGCCCAGGTGGCCTGGTCAAGAAGAGGCTTGACAAATAGAAACCTACGAGAACCAGCAAAGAGGAAGAGCAGGGGCAGCACACGGCGGGAGGTCGCGGGCACTGGGGAAAAAGTGGGCGGGGAGCACGGGAAAGCAAGACCGCTTGGGGCACGGCAAGCACGAGGAAAGGGGCACCCGCGGCATTATGTAGACGCGCGAGGGGTCGCCATCAGAGCAGGAAAAATGTCATGGGCGAAGATAAGAGATCAAGACGTAAGAAAAAAAAAGACGCCCACAATCCCGTTTGACCACCGAGTCGTCCAGCCTGTGGGGAAGCCGGTTGAAGAGATTGCCGGGGCGAGAGGGTCTGCAGCAGTCAGGGCGTCGGCCGCAACCAGGATTGATCAGCATATCCCTGACGACCACCAAGCGGTTCTCCGCGCGCGCGCACGCGTGCTGCCTGCCCACCGACCGAGGACCCTCGGACGGGACGCTCCTCCCATCGCTGCCCCAGAGGGGAGAGAGAGAGGCGCACCTCGGGGGTGTCCCTGCGGCCCTCTGCCCAGGTTTCCCCAAGCATGGCAAGGGAAAAACCCCGGGCCAGACGACGACTGGCGTACCCCGGCGTTCGGAAAGCTGGAGCTCGTGCCACGCGTCGACGAGGCAAGCAGCAGGAATTAGCCCCAGGCGCGATTGGCGTGCCGGTGGCCACAACCGGGCCCTGGTTAGCCTAGAGCCCGCCCGCCCATATGGAAGAGAGAGAAAGAAAAAAAGAGCGCGGCTAGCGGCCACCGGGCGGCCGCGAGCAAGGCACGCGGCGGCGATCGTGCCACCACAGTGGAATCGCGGTGGGGTTGCCCTCTGGAGCCCCCTTGACTCGATGCCGGGTTGCCGTTACCTCATTTTTTCCTGCCTCTCGCACCTTTGCTTGGCTGAATACGGTTTCGGTGTGTCAACACCAGCGTGGGAAAAAAACGGGGAGGGCCCGCCGGATACACGGCCGCATCTGCGGTAACGTGCTGGTCGAGACCGCGGCATGGAGGCGGATGGATCTCTGGGCGCGAGGCTCCGCTGGCCGAAACAGAGAGACCCGACGCCAGCCGGTGGCGGGGACCTCTGGCCAGAGAGAGTGTGCGTGACGAAGGAGGCTGTCCGGCCCTCCCTCCCTCCCTCCCCCCTCCGCCGCAAGCCCGCGATCCTGCCGAGGCGTGACGCCTGGGTCGCCCCTCGCGGACCGCAGAGCCTCAGCAGGCGTTGTTGGCCCTTCCTGCTCGGCACGCAGCGGCCAAGAATAGCTCAAGCTTTTGGCGAGGCGGCAGATGGGCAGCTGGCGCTTAAGCTGTGTGTGGGACCCGCTAGCGTCGGCAAGAAATTTCGTCCCTGTCGAGAGGTTACGTAACGGGGCCCGCCCCGCTAGCCCACATTTGGCATCGGTCAGGAACGGGGCGCCACCCACCACCACCACCACCCTTGCTGTCATGACGTCGGGTGATTGCGGGCTCCAGCCGCGGCCGCCCCTCGATCCTTGACCAACGTCGAAACAACCCCTGGGCATAGCATCGCGCCGGCCGCCCGCTCCCTCAACAAGAGATGTATTCTTTACGTATTGACAGCCCGGCTTTCTTGGGGACCCCGTGGGGAACCGGCGTCGACGCGTTCGCGGGAGCCTGCAGCGAGATTCCAATCCCAGGAATCAAGCTCGACACGCCGCCATTACCCCTATTTTACCTAATATCAGATTTTCCCCAGCTGCAGTATGTACGGGGGAGCTACATAAGTACAGGGTTGTCTTGGCACGGAGAATATTGCCATCCGCCATGACGTCCCGTGGTGTCCGCCTTGGGTGGAACCATGAAATTGCGGGCTGCCACTTGTGCCGGTTTCGCGAATGCCGTCCAAGGTGGGAAGGCCGCCACTACTGCGGAAATTTGCCGACGTAAAATGCGGGCGTAAATTGACTGACGGCTGCTGGATAACATGCGAGCATAGGCAGGTCAATCATACGAATCGCAACCTCTTGCTGCAATCGGCGGAGAAAAATATAGTGCCGAGAAAAAAGGCATTAGACAGCTTTCTGTAGTGCTCGCGTGATCAGAACAGCCCAAGCACAACAAAAAAAAATCGAATCGTCAGGTCATACTGGGTGGGCCAAGAGAAAAGCTGTGCCCAGCTTCGGATCCAATTCCAGGGAATTTTATGATAAAAAGACTCAAAAAAAACAAGTTGCAGGTCATACTGGGAATCGAACCCAGATCCTGAGGAGGCCTGTAATCAGAACCTCATGTGCTAACCATTACACCATACGACCGAATCACCCAAGCGGTTTCGAGCCGATTGGGTGACAGGAGCGGATCGAAACAGAGTTTATACAGCCCATACTTACCCCAAGTTTTAACATTCTCCCACTCACTGCACTGACAGCTCGAGCACTTGCCCTAGCCTAGACGTTAAATTTAATCCACGACCGCCGTTGGGCCTTTTAGATCTACTAGGCGGCGCAGAACAAGCAAGCTTCCAAATAACGTTAATTAAATACAATCCTTGATCGTCGTCGAAGAAACATTGAGTGGTTCGTGAAACATTGCAACGAATCGCTATCTACGCACATCCACTTCGTCGGGGGCGGCAATTGGCCGCTTTAAAGAAACAATCGCCTACCCAAACCAGCCGCGTGTCTTTTACTGGTTTGGCGCCATCTACACGATTCATCTCGGGCGCTTCCGCTCTTAGATCCAGATAAGAGAGGCTGGGCCTGCTACCCCAGACTACGCGCGCCGCCCGCTTCGGCTCTGCTGAGACGGCGCAATGGCGCGCGCGAGAGTCGCAAGGGACAGCAAGCGCCGTGTCGGGGGGCGTGAGTGCAACAACACTGACCCAGAGACGCCGTTGCAGCTTCCCACGCGCTCGGATAAGTGCGCTCTTGCTGCAATGAAAGATGCGCCATGCGGCTGGCGCACATGCACAGCAATCAAGGGTCCGGCAGATAAGAGTGCGAGTCGCCGCGAGTATCGCAGCGGCGTACTGGATTTTCGCGGCGAGAGGGGCCAGAGTCCCCGAGTCCGACCTCAAACCGCGCCAGCGCCGATGCGACGTGCGTGGGCCGGAGCTGGAGTCATTTTGTATTTCAGGGAGGTCGTACTCGCCATAGTCAAGGATAGCCTCGACGCACCGCTGGCCTTTGGGGAGCTTGCTCCTTCAGCGGCAGTTGCAGGGGGGAACCAGATTGCAGTATCTTGATTCGGCGTGCGTTTGCCGTCAAGAAGGCTGTTGGCCGCGGACCTTTGAGGGGGTTCTGCTCCAGGCGTTGCCAGAGGTGACCCATGTCTCGTAGAGCCATGAAAAAAAAAGTGCCGACGCCCATTCCCAATCCGGCAAGAATTTTGTTTCGTCCTCGTCGTTGGTGCAGATTCGCGATTGGCTGTCGCGGCCGGATAGGGAAGTCGCGCGTCAGTTGACGTCACTTCCGGCGTCGACAAGATCATTCCTGGCCACCGCGTAATGCGTGAAAACAGCCCCTGCATCTGAACAAAAACCATGCCCTGCGGCACGACGTCCTCGACGCCGCCCAGGGTGGAGGGGTTGCCGTAAGCAGCATCCCTACGCCTCGATGTCTCCTTGTTGATGCGGCGCGCGTGGTGGCACGCCCTACGATCTCTCCAGGCCAGGGGGGCCCATTGCAGTCACCCAGCGAGTAGCCCACGGACAGCGAGGGGCTGCCCGCCGCCGCCGTCCCCGCGAAGACCGTGGCTACTAGTGCAAGAACTCGTGGCCCTGCTTTTCGCGTCCCCGGCTGCCAGAGGCGAAGATAGGAATGCAGTACCAGGTGTGCGGCCAGGGAAAATTCCACCATTTGTCAATGTTTACAAGACAACAGGAAGACGAGAAACATGGGGAGGTATACAAATTTACTATCCTAATATCCTAGGCCATGAAACGATACTGCTGGGTGATTAGGAAAAACGCATAAACCACTGAGGATTCCCATGACCTTCTCCATCGAACCGGAGGCTCAAAAAGGAACTCAAGGCAAAACTCACTGCCCAAACCAACGTTTGTGTAACTCCTCGGGCGCCAATTTGCTAAGGTGGGCATCCTCGCGCCACTCTTCCTCGAGCCAGCGCTTGTGATTCCCGGACACGTCATCGAGGCTTCTCTTGACCTTGCCGGGCCCCGCTGGTCTATCCACCACACGGTTCCAGTAATTGGGCTCGTTGCTAAAGTCGATACGCAGTTGGGTATTTTCCAGGTCCCGTGGCACCCTGCGGAAGTCGTGTCTGGGCTGGTCATGACGACGAAGCCAAAAGGGGCGCTGGCTGGATCCTCCGAAACACGCACGTCTTTGGTACCTCCGTACGTCGAGTCAATCTTGAGGGTGAACTTGGTGTCTGCCTTCTCATCCGGGGGTGGATTCTCGAAAAGATACTCGAGGGGCACAGGCAGGAAAGGTTATTTTTCCGGCGGGGGGTCACAGCAGAAGTTTCGTTTCCGGTCCTGGTGGAAGAAGCCGCAGTCCTCGCCTTCCCTTTGGAGCGAGGTAGTCATAGAAACCTGCCAGCCCGTCTCGCAGTGGTTGTCGAAACAGCTCCCTGGCTTGCCGTGCCACCCGCAGTTTGTCCACTTTTGCTTTTTTGCGCAGCAGAACCGGTCCTTTTTGCCACAAGGGCAGTCTCCGTCCCGCCAGGTCAGGTCGTCTTCGTGCGAGCTACAGCTTTCGCCGCAGCCCGACCACCGGCAATCGGGCAGCGCCGCGTCGGCCTTGCAACAGAGAAAGGCCCTTCCGTCCAGGCACCATGTGAGATAATCTTCGCCATAGAAGGATGACTGCAGCGCAACCTCACCGGCCTCGCACTGGCCGTTGCAGAAGCCAAGGTTTCCGTAGCCTCTCCAATGACTTTGCGAGAGTTGATGTCAGCTGGCGTAACTCGATTTCTACGGGGATTGCTTTCTATAAGAAAGCAAGTGGACCGAAGACGTACAATTCCTTAGGGTCCGGTGTAGACTCTATAGGGCAGCAGGTTGCGGCGGTTTTGTAGTTTGACTCCCAGAAATCGAAGGCTGCGCACTGGTGGATGCTGATGTTGATCTCGCCTGGATTGCAGTACGGACTTCCACAGTCTATAGCGCGGCGGCAGTGGCTTCCGTCGACCTTTGACCAATTGTTCGCCGTCATGGCTTTTTCCGCGCGCGTGTTCAGCTTCTCTGGGTAAACGACGGCGGAGAGGGCCTTCATGTCCGGGGTGTCGAGGTCGACGGCCCAGATGACCAGGCCGCCGAGGCCGAGGGAGTTGGCAAACTCGATTTTCTGCTGTATCGCGTCAAAGCAATCAAAAGAAACCCACTGGTCGCTGCCCCATGTGATCCACTTGACTGCGTTCTCATTGTCGTAGTAGGGCGTCAGCTTGTTCTTCTTGATAATGTCGACGATTTCGGCATACGATAGAGTACCCGAGTTGTCGGTACAGGGGCCCTTGGCAGCGCCACCCTTGAAGAGACAGCCCGGCTTGGAGTAGGATGGGTCCGCAAGCTGGAAAGACCGACCGTAGAAACCGAGCCCCAGGACCATCTTTTCCGCTTTGACGCCGTTCCGCCAAAACAGATTCGGAGCCATGTTGATTTCGGTGAGATTGGTATGCGCCAGCACCGTCGAACCGATGGGATTGTTCGCGTCCCACACCCCGTGTAGGTCGTAAACCATGACATTGACGGCGTCGACGGCCTCGGCGCTGCCTTTGATGTCGAAGTGGCGCAGGTACCAGTAGCTGGTCGGCGCCGTAAAACGGATCTCCTTGTGGCCGCCTGCCATGTCGTCAAAAGCAGTCCTCATCTCCTTGAGCAGTTTGGTAAAGTTGACGCCATCGTCGGGCTGGCCGCCGTGATCGCCCGCGCCGGGGTATTCCCAGTCGAGGTCGACGCCGTCAAAGGCGTAGCGAGTGAGGAAGGTCTTGTCCTCGCGAGGGTGAGACTGCTATAAAGAGGCTTCGGAGTCGGGCCGTTGAGGTCGAGAGCATTGCGCCATCAACGAAAGCCATCCGAAATGCCGCCAGCCAACAATAAGAAAGACATGATAGCAAATCGTAAAGCAACGGCTCTTTCCAGCTGCTTGCTCAGATAGGGAGATCAAAGTAGCGAGGCTTCCCACTGCCGCATTTTCACCACAAAGTCCACCCCTTCTCTGTCGCCCGCTGCCACTGCTCCCCGCCCATGCGTTGCTCGGGGCTCCTCTCATACATGTACTGGCCCATTGTTCCCACGATGAGCCCTATACAGCCCGTCGGCTTGCCGAACCCGGGACTGCCTTTGCGGATGGCTTCGAGCACCGACTTCGTCTCAGGGAGCTCGTCCGGCTCGCGCGGGTCGTCCCAGTCCTTGCTGAACTCCTCATACTGCTTCCGGGATACGGGGTCGAACTCGAGCCGTATCATCGTCTCATCCTCACCGCCCCGCCAGTCCGCAGAGTCGCAGATGTAGATCAGAGCGTGGTAGCGGTCCGAGGACTTGTCGTCCACGTACGAGGGCACCATCCCGGGCAATCGCGTCACCAACTCGCCGTGGCCGTCCCCCTCCGGATCGTCCGAGACAGATCCGCGCACGCCGCGGCATAAATTGATGGCCCTGGCCTGGACCTTCCAGCTGCCCCGGGCGTCCCTTTCGGCGAGGTAGTGCCGCATGCAGTCGTCCAGGGTGCCGTTGGGGATAAAGTACATGTCAAGGCGGAACTCGATGTCGTTGGAGTCGTAGAGCCTGCTCTCCGTGATTGTATCGTGCAGCCGCCTCGCCGACTCCACAGACTCCGGGGCATCAGGGCGGATTTCCGGGTTGGTGAAGTAAATGGAGTAGCTAAAGAGGAATGGAAGCGGGCAGTTCACCACGCTGCGCCACGTGCTGAGCGCCAGGTTGCCAACATGATCTTTGAACGAGACCACATGGGTTTTGCTGCGCTTGATTGTGAACCTGGACGCCATTTTCGAAGCGATTTGGCGCCGCCTGGGAGAAGGAGCATGTTGGAAGCGACAAAAACGGACTGAGAGATTAGGTTCGGTTGAGTTGATGTTTATAGCGCAAGATGGAATTGATAGGGCAGGCCAGGCAGCAGAGTGGGTGGGGGATGTTTGGCGGTGTGCGTTATGAATTAATGGATCAGTGGCTGTTCGGGCGGAGATTATAGGCATTGCTGCCTACTGTACCTACAAATCCAGTGCGACAAGCAGTGTAGAGTTTCCGTCATGGCGCCCACCAGGCACCAGGTGGGCATGATTCAGCACCTGCGGGAGCCTCTGCCGCAGCTGCCTCCCAAGTATTACGGGCACTCGCGACCACACCCCACATAACGACATCGCAATCGGAACCAGCCGTTTCTGTGGGCCCTGCAGGCCAGCATGGTGGTGTCGATGTGCAGCTCGGACGAAGGTCTCCGAATTAGACGACGGCAGGTCGAGACCACCACCGCAGAAAATTCTCGACAGCCACAGGGCCAAGCGCGCGCTTGTGTAGAATGCGGCGTACCAGGAGCAGACCAAACGCAGCTTTCCCAGTGGCCACTTCGACATGACCTTCCACGCCGCCTGCATCGGCTGCCTGCCTCGCACTCGCAAGGTGACCCAGGGCAGGAGCGGCAACCACACGCAGAAAACCAAACTGATATACCAATACATACGTCGCCGTGTTTGATCCTGTGGATTTTTCTAGGCGGAAAAGGTGCTTTCTAGGAGATGCGCGGCCCCTAATTTGCCTTGCTGCGAAAAAAGAGTGCACCAAAAGCCGTTTATGCTTTTTGCCAGGTCTTTTTTTGTCCTTGTAACCGTCCCCTTCCTCTAAAATCTCCATCCCTGAGAATCCAGGCATAACATGGAAGCTTTTACATAAGTATCAGAAGACCTAGGAAAGCCAACGTGTAAACATTTTAGGAGGCTGGCGCCAAATCCAATGCTGGACAGGACTTGGGGCATACTGTCAACCGCGCAAACCTCCCGATGAATGTTCAAAGGCAGAAGCCACATGCATCGTCTTGACCATAAAAATAGTAGAAAGGGTTGGAACCGCCTAGCACAGTTATATATCGACATCTGCGGGCTCGTAGACCATCTTCTTCTCAATGACGAGAGCCACTGCCCAGGTAGCCGTGGCTCGTTCGGTTCTCCTTTGCCCGTCCTCCAACCTTGATCTGAAGGCACCATTATCAAGTCACACCTTCCTCACCTGGACTTCACCCACGCTCTTGCCGTTCATGGTAAGACCGCGCTTCCCCAAGAAGATTCTGCATTGGTTGCTCCGGCACCCAGTAATTCTGCACCACGACTTGCACTTCCTTCTTTTGCCCAGCTCTCTCGCAAACGCCTCTCGGCGTACGTCTGCTGCATCCACGCAACCATCACCGGCCTCTTGGCATCGCCTCGCCTCCACTGCCAGCAAGACCGCCCGCCCACCATGGTTCGAAGATACAGCCTGGAGCAGGAGGAGTTCGTGCGAAAGCGCCTCGACTCGGGCTACACCAATGCCGAAATCCGCGACGAGTTCCAGCGCAAGTTCCCGGATTCGCATGCAGCGTGCTCCTTCGAGCTGAACCAGGTGTCGTATCTCAAGAAGAAGAACAAAGAGGCTGCTTTGGGCTTCCGCAACCCCGGGTTCAAGGACCAGGTTGAGGCTATCAACAAGGCGAGGGCTGCCAGAGGCATGCCGGCGCTGGGCTCAACAAAGGAAGCAGGACAAGACACGCAAGAGCAGGCACAGAACGCCGCCGCCGCTCGGCAACCCGCCGGTCCTGCCGCCGCCGCGCAAGCTGCCACTACAACTGCGACCTTCCGACCTCCCACGCCAGCTGCTAGCGCACCTCCCACAGTCCCGATTCCGGGCCAGACAACCCGAGCTCCAGCCCAAGCGCCAGCCCATGCCCCGATCCGGCCTTCTTTCAGCCCTCATGCGGGCTCCAATCCCATTTCAGCATCGGCCGGCTTCCATGCAGCCCCGGAATACCATCCGACTCCGAACCCACTTGCTATGCAGCCAAACACCGTTCGCCCACCAGATATCCATCGCTGCAGCCAGGGCCCACAAGCCTCTCTCGAGCCGGCCCAGAACTCGGTTGCTTCACAAAGCCCCGGTTACGGCTTGCCAAGGGAGCTCGAACACTCAGAAAATACCGGTATCGCGTGGGAACAAGCTCAGTCCTTTAGCAACGCAGCTAGCGCAGAGGGTGCTCTTGGCAAGAGAAAAACAACTTCACTTCCTCCCGAGGCTGGTACCAGCGCCGAGAATGGAGACAAGCGGCCCAGGCTGATGGTCGAGCCCCCGGACACACTGGGTAGCAACACCGGCCTCGTAAACCTTGGTGGGCTCAAGTCGCATAGCAGCACAGCCGCGTTCCTCGATAAACAGACCACCGGCAGCAGCAGTGAGAATATGGCGCTTCCCGCACGAATGGTCGAGCTATACGTCCGCGATAACGGATCTGCTGCTGTCCAAGAGACCAGTGATCCAACACAGCTGGACTATCTGCCTCAGTTTAGTCCTAAGCCGGGAGCACCCACTAATACCGGTTCACAGCACCTCCCCATTCCCACCGTCCGCAACTTCGACCGCGCTGCCACCATCCATGCCATTGACAGCTTCCCCAGGATCGGAGAGAAACAACCGCAGCACGAGGGCAGTAAGCAACATGCGGTCACGACAACTATCGACAAGGAGACAGGCGTAGCGGCAGCTGCACCCATGCCGGCTGGCGGGTTGCCTCGTCTGCCCATTGGCCCGACGGGAAATTCCGAGTCCAACATGTTGCTCGGCTCTATCGAAGACGAAGCTCTCAACCAGGCTGCGATCCAGGCTGGTAATGACGTCAAGAGCATGGTTTTTTCCAATAAAGACATGGATCGTGCCAATAGCGGTGAGTTCAATACCTTCCGTGGTGCATTTGGAGCCCTCAAACAAGTTCCACTGTCCGGCGACCCCCTGAGACGGGTGCAGAACGCCTCGGCACGGCTAAACAAGATCTTGTATTCCTCATCAGAGCCTGCTATGGTGCGAGTTACGGCGACAGATCTCGGTCCCGTCGTAAAGGAGGCACCGCAGCCGTGTGAAGAAGAGGGGCAGGTGTATTATGTGACGACACCAATCCCCGGAACCGATGTGCGACCCTGCACGGCTGAGTCCAAGTGCCCGATCCCGACGTCCGTCTTCCACTTCCATTGCCACATCAACAAAACGGTCATCTTCAATGACATGGACGATTTCAAGAGGGCGGCGAACGGTTACATGGCCACGGTGCAGGGGCTTCCGGCGGAGCATTAAAATTGATGCTTGAGACAGGGGCGCTATCAAGGAGGAGGGTGATTTAATGGGAGGACATACCTTTGGGGTTTGGCGGAAAAAGGCGTCTGGTGATACAAGTATCTGGGATGGGGACCAGCTGGCATTCTGGGCCTGGGATTCATTTTCTGACAAAGACAGCCCTACAGCGGGCGGTATTCTACGTCCTCGGATGGTGAATCAGGGACTCTACCACCATGACATCGCAAGAGGATGGTAAGCCGGTTTAGAATATACCATTTAGGTACAGAGATCACCCAGGAGCTACCTCCCTGCCATTCTGTGCTGCGCTCGGCGGTCTCGCGCCCCTGTTGTCCATCTCAAGGAATTGGTGTGGTGGAACGCTTGGCTGATGGGCGGCTCCCTCCCTCGCCAGCCTCCGCTCAAAGACCCAGGTGTGGATGCAGGCGCAGCAGATGATAAGGGTCATTATCGTCATGATAATGCAGATAAAATAGAAGAAGACGAGAAGGCCGCGCTGTCCCTCTTGGAGACTGCCCCACCATTTGGCAATGTCCATCCCGATGTGCAGTCTGTGTGCTGTGTGTTTAAGCTAGAAAGCCGCCGAGGTGGAATGGCCAATCTGGCAAGAAATCTGCTGCCGCGCCGACTTTTAAATGGTTGTGGCGGGGGAGCCACTTGGTAAAGATATTGTTGAGTGACAAGGGCAGGAATGCTTCGGTTGAGTTGACACCGGCCAAAACCAATGTCATTATTAGAAAGAAAAGGCAGAAAAACACCATCACCGCTGACTACACTTGGTCATGCGCCATCCCACCACCACACGCTCAACCGAAGACGGCTATTTGATGTGGTCCTGACCCAGCATCACCTTGGACTTGTCGTACTTCTTGGGCCAGATGCCGCTCTTGCCGGGGGCGAGGATGCCCTTGGGGTCGAGGGCGTTCTTGATGGTCTCGTTGAGGCGCATGAGGGCGTTGTCGTTGAAGTCGTAGGTCTGGGCGACCTGGTCCATCAGCGAGATGTGGGTGCGGAACTCGCCCCAGCCGTTGTCGGCGCAGTCCTTGATCATGGTGCGCACCAGCCACTGCGCGCGCCGGCGCATGTCGGCGTCCTCGCGGTCGAAGACGACGCAGATGACGTTGTCTTTTTTTTTTTTTGGTTTGGTTGACGTGTCAGTCGGTCTTTCAGTCACACCAAGTCACTCAATCAATAGAGGAAAAAGAAAAACAGACTTACGCATCTCGCGCATGCCGATGCTGAGGATGCCCATGTAGTCCAGCCTGGCCTCCTTGAAGCGCTTCTTGGCCATCTCGTACTGCGCCTTTGCGGACTCGCCCGAGACCTTTGAGATGGGCGAGAAGGACAGGAACGAGCAGTTGGGGATCCAGTGCGTCAGCCAGCGCAGCTCGCACCAGCCGCCGATGCCCTGCATGACCTCGGCGCGCGCGTGCAGCGAGCTGTGCTCCTCGGTGCGGTCCTCGAGCGAGAAGTAGCGGCTGCCGGGCACCTTGAGCATCTCGCGCTTGATGATTTCGAGGTGCGCGTCTCGGACCGGCTTGGGCCCGTACACGGAGCCCATATAGACCCAGTAGCCCATGTCGATCTTCTTGGCGGCAGCCGCGAACTCCTCCTCGGTCATGGGCTCGTCGAGCGGCTTGTCGGTGTAGAAGGAGCGCGGGTGGTAGTGCGACGCGTCGAGCGAGACGTGGCGCAGCGCGGCCGCGTTCTGCAGCACCATGGACACGCGCAGCGGGCGGATGATGTCGACGACGGCCGCCAGGTCGTCCTCGCGCTCGTACGTGATCATGAAGGGCTCGAAGCCCGGCGGCGCCGGCATCAGCCACACGCCCATCTTGGTCACGATGCCGTTGCCCGACTGCGAGAAGATGCCGTCGCTCACGGGGCCGAAGCCGTAGGGGAAGAGAGCCCAGCACTCGTTTGGGTGCTGGTCGGCCGCGGGCACGCCGGCCGCGGCCTGGCGGCGGCCCTCGGGGCTCTGCATGGCGCCCATGCCCGTGCGTATGACCTCGGGCTCGCCCGTGTCGGGCAGGAAGGCGACGACCTCGAGGCCGCAGTGGAACATCCAGTGGTCGCCGTAGGGGGTGAAGCCGACGCCGTGGTCGAGGGCGTTGCCGATGATGGAGCCGTAGCCCAGCTCCGGGCAGTCGAGCCAGACGCGGTCCTGCAGGTTGTGCTTGCGCAGGTAGTCCTGCAGCTCCAGGTACGTGACGCCCGGCTCGACGATGGCGTAGCAGTCGTCCGGGTTGACCTCGATGACGCGGTTGAGGTGGGTGCCCAGGTTCATGACGACGCTGCCCGGCACGCGCGGCGCGGCGCCGCCGTAGCCGAGGTTGTGGCCCTTTGAGAAGGTCCAGAGCGGCGCCTCGAGGGCGGCGCACGCGCGCGCGACGGCCTGCACGTCGCCGACGGAGCGCGGGTGCACCAGGCACGAGCCGATGAACTCGTCGCGGTCGTAGAGGAAGTGCATGTCGTGCGTCTGGCAGTCGACCTCGACGTAGTCGCCGTCCTCGAGCTGCGTCATCGGCGACAGCACCTGGAAGTTGTCGCCGCCGCCCACGGCCTCCTGCAGCCGCGCGGCTAGCTGCTGGAACTGCTCGGCCGCCATTCCGGGGGGTAGGATGCGGGGCGTGCGCACTTTGCCCTTGGTGGTGCCCCCGCCGTTCTGAGCATCACTATAGCTGGTTGCGCCTGGAGGCATAGTTGCGTATGTGTGTGTATGTTTGGGACTTGAATCAGACTGGTTAGAAGTATGATTACGATGAGGATGAGAGGTGGACAAAAGGAAAACGAGGTCTCTGTGAGTGCTACTTTAAAGAAGTGCTTTCGGGCTCGGGTTGAAGCTGATGATCCCGGAGATGCGGAGGATGAAGATGCGAGCAGGAGGAGGAAGCCGGAAGGGCGAGGCAGGGTATATAGCTGTTGGAAAGACCGGCTTCTCCCTGCATGCACAAGCGCGCGCCGGACAAGCATGGGCCTATGTTTCGCCCGACGGCTCCCAGGCCCCGCGGCCTGTTTCGACGGCTATGGGAGACCATGCTTTGGATGGCAGCACTGTCCTTGTCGGATTCTCCCAAAGCTGGTGCATAGTTCGCCCCATCGGAAAGCCGTGGGAAGGAAATCCATGTATGGAAGAACGCGAAAGCCACGGTTCCGGTGCGCTGGCGGTATCGCCTCGTGGCAGATAATCCGATCTTGATCTTCTCCTCGGTGGGCTCTCTGGCTTTTTCCTGGCCGGCCAGCCGCAGCGGCAGTTTGTCTGCCATGAAGTCTCGAAGCCTGAGGACTGCGGTAACTACCCGAGCTACTGAGAGCAAGGTATTTCTGGGAATGGATACGATAGCCACATTGAGAACGATACCGAGAAAAGCTGGGTATGAGCCTAGACTGGTGATATAAATATAATCATCTGTTTCTGCTACCATATGGTGATGCAAACATGAGTCGTGGTTCGTTTTTTACGCAGTGGTCGTGTTCGTCTAGCACAGGCTTGATCTTTTTTTTTTGCAGGAGCACCGAAATAGAAATTTCTACCAGCTCGTCCGACGGATGGATATCGAGCTCGGCAGCTTGGGCGTCCGGTGGAGAAAAGTCAATCTGGCATCGTTTAGGACTTCTGGACCCAGAACATGTCAACACGTTTAGCTGCTATTTTATTTTTGCCGTATCGATGTTTCAGGCTCCGCGCGGAGGGAAACCGGATGTTTAACGGGGGCATCGTCTGACCGCGGAAGAGATAGCGGTAGTCGGAAGGTCCGATCAGAGACCGGCAAATCCGCCCCTCTTGCTGATCAGGTTGGCAATCCGTGGCCGACGACATTGGAGACGACAGAACGTAGATAGTTGGAAAATCCACACCAATATGCAATCAGGATCCCGAGTATGGCGTCCCCATGCACGGGACCTTGTATCATCGTACCCCAGTAGTGTGGTCCAGAGCGGCTGGGACGCGGAACTACGGACACGAGGGGAATGCGATGGGTTCGAGACCACGCGGGCTTCCCCTTTGGGGGTTCAGACTCCGACTGTAAACAGCCCCGGGATGCTTTGTGAGGAGATACGGGCTTGCATGAGGGGGAAACTGGAAGCTTGCAACGATTCGTGGGGGTCCTGGAGAGGAAAGAACTTGGCAATTTACGAGGTATTTTTGGAACCATTTTGATTTGCTTCCATGGGCAGGGCGGCCGGTGTATGGCGTCGAGCCGGAGTGTTTCGTCGACGTCGACGAGATCAACACCATCTATATAAACAACAGAGCGGGAGCCTGCTAAGAGGCTTGCAAATCCATCTGGATCACCCTCTTCATACACCTCCATTATACAGTACGATATCAACATTCGCAGCCTATCGTCGCTTGCCCCCAGTGCTCGGTGCGACCCGCTGGATACCTCCCGCCCAAGACAGCTTAGATTACCCATCCCCAGCCGCACGCCGAGATGGCCACCACTCTAACAACCGCATCTCGCCCCGGAATGGGCCTGGCCCTGATCCCAGACTCGCCAACATCCGACTCTGCGGCTCTGATCGGCGGCCTGGAGGCTCCGCTAGACTCCGAGGCCAGGTGGTGGTGGCAGCGCTGCGGCCCGCTGCTGGCCACGCTGCTGAAGGAGTCCGGGGCCTACACCCCTGACCAGATGGCCGACCACCTGCGCGTGTTCCGCGACCTGGTCGTGCCAACCTTCGGCCCGCGCACCTCGCGCGCCCGTGTCCGGCCGCTGCTGACCCTGGACGGCTCGCCCTTTGAGCCGTCGTGGAACTTCCAGGCCGGCAAGTGCGCCATCCGCTACGCCTTCGAGCCGCTCTGGGACGATGCCGGCACCGACGCGGACCCCTTCCCCGGCGCCCAGATGCCGTCCCTCCTCCCCCTGCTCAAGCACGCCGCGGGCCCGGCCGCGGACACGCGCTGGTTCGAGCAGGCGTGGCGGGCCTGGTACGTGTCGGGCGCCGAGGCGCAGGCCGCGCGGCGCGCGCTGCCGCCACACCGCGCGCGCGTGCCGCAGGTCTTTCTGGGCTTCGACATGCACGGCGGCCGGCGCGCGCTCAAGTCGTACCACTTCCCCGTCCTCAAGTCCCTGGCCACGGGCACGCCCACCGAGGACCTGGCCTTCGACCTGATCCGCCGCCTCGAGCCCGGCGGCGAGGCGCTGTGGCCGGCCGCGCGCCGCGTGCGCGACTACCTGGCCCGCCGCGCGGCCGAGGGCCCCGCGCGCCGCCTGCCGGTCGAGATGCTGGCCATCGACAACGCCGACCCGGCCGACGGGGCCGCGCGCGTAAAGATCTACGCCCGCACCCCGCTCAACTCCAGGGCCGCCCTGCGCGACGGCATGACCCTAGGCGGCGCGCAGGCGGACGACGCGACCATGGCGGCGGTCAGGCACGCCGACCAGTTCTGGCACCTGATCCTCGACGAGCGCGCGGGCCTCAGGGACGACGGCCAGTGTAAGGAGCAACGCGACCCGCGCCACCACCACGTCGGCATCGTCTTCGTGTTCGAGATCCGCCAGGGCGACGAGCACGTCGACGTCAAGGCGCACCTGCCGTGGGCGCAGCACAACGGCTCCGACATGCGCGCCATGCAGAACTTTGCCGCCATCCTGCGCACGCTGGACTGGCCCGCGCACGCGGAGCGCTACGAGAAAGGCGTCATGGAGACTGCGAAGCTGTAGGTGCCACGGTGCTTGCTTTTATTATCCTGCCCACGTCTACTTTGCTTGTGCTGACCACCAACCCGCAACACAGCCCGGGCCGAAACTACGCCACTCAAGCCGGCGGCCTTCCATATGTGTCCTACAGCTGCAACCAGAAGGGCGGTGACTACATCTCGTCCTACTTCTCGCCCTTTTGCCATGCCGACCACGGCCTCTGAGAATAGGATGGAGGAGCATCGGGCATGGGTGCTGGCTCCGTCCGATCAGAGAGTCTAGATTTTTGGGTTGCTTACTTCTCCATGCTTTGGCCCTTTGAAGGGATCTGCTCAGCAAACCTTGTTGGAGCCTGGGGGAGGTGCGTCGCTGCTTAGCCGTGCGGACTTGTCACTTGGGACGCGACAGACTGTTTTTTGATGTTTATTTTTGCTTGTAAAATCAAGTAGCATATTTGTTGACACCCAATCTATCTTCGTTTCATTTACTGTTGACTCTGGAGTCAGCCTCATACTCAACACATCTTCAAAGCAAACCGGGGGCTGGTGGGATCAGGGGCAGGTTTTTGGAGAGTATGCACAAAGAGCGCACGTGCATACACCTCGACACGGGCAGATTTGCCGGAGACCTATCCTACGGCTTCTCACCACGATATTGCCCAGCCCTGTGGGCTGCTATTTGGCTCTCCCTTGTGCGCCACCTGATATGGAAACCCTTTCTATGGAGGTCGGCAAAACGATATTATCACTGAACCTACTCCTCTGCTGCCCATCTCCGTGTGCCAAAAGGAACTGGCGGTGGCAATGACGTGACTGGTCGAACTTTGGGTCGCTGCATGATATCCCGGAGCCGGGGCGGTTTGCCTTGGTCTGATCTTCCGTCCACTCACTCGACAGCATTCCCGCTTCGGGACCGACCTAGCTGCTATCACCGAGCCACCTCCCCTCCCACTATCGGGGCACTGATGCGCACTGCTCCAGCGAGATCGGCCATGGGCTCGGCTGGCTGCATTGCTTTTAACCCAGTTCTCGGACACCTCCCTTGTGGTTTGGGCTCTTCAGAACTGAACTCCATCAGCTTCTCACAATCCCAGTCTTACCCCTCACACCCATAGCAACCATGGGAAGACCTCCGACCAGCGGCATCAGCGAGCGCATCATCATCCCCGTCAGGGGAGGTGTCGAAGAATGGAAGGAGCCCCTGAAAGAGTTTTTGATGATTCTCAAGGACCAGCCGGGGGTGATCCGACATCGCTGGGGCCCGTGGTCCGAGGACCCGAGCAAGCTAGAGCTCCTGGTCGGTATGTGTTGCCGCTGTTCATCTTCGTCCCCGGGCCTTCACTATCCGAGACCGCCTCCCTCCCCGTCGCATCGTCAAACTACCTCTTCCGTCTTAGTCGGCGCGTCATCTAACAAGGGGCCCCCCTCTGCGCCCCAAACAAAACACAGGCTGGACGTCATCCGCCGCCAGGGATGCTTTCGTCGCGTCCGAGGCGCACAGCAAGGCGCTCGCGTCCATGGCGCCCGTCATGACGGGCCCGCCGCAGGCCTACGAGGTGGCCTTTGAGCCGTATGCGCCAAAGGGCGCCATCGACTCGGCCGTCATGCAGCTCGTGACGATGCGGGGCGTCGAGGACCAGGGCGACCAGCGCCTGCGCTCCATCTTCATGCAGGTCACCACCATGGACGGCTGCAACGGCGCCGCCTGCGGCTTCTCGGCCGGACCCGTGGGCGGCGAGGGGCGCGTCTGGGTTGGCGTCAGCGGCTGGACCAGCCTCCAGAAGAGCAGGGAGGCCGAGAAGGCCATGTACATCCCCGAGGGCGGGTCCGGGATCGAGTGCCACCACGTCAACTTCAACTTCCCCGTCAAGGGTTTCAGCCGCACGAATAGCATGCACTGAAGGGCTGCCCGTAGTTGCCGGTCGCGTCTAATAATGCCAAATACATTTGAGGCAGGCGGTGCTGTCTAGTCCGTCGCCCTCGATTGGTCTCTGCAAACCTTGTCTGCCCGCCCGATTGAACACGCTGCGTGCTATAGTTTTCGTGTGTGTGAACATCGGATATCAGGCTGGGCCCGTCAGTCCGGCTCCAGGCCAAAGCATGAGGGCGCATCTCTCTGTTTCATCCAATGGCTGCTGTCGGGCCTCCCCTCCTGGGGTCCGGCGTGCCAGGTTGACGCTGACGCCCGTGTCGCGCGGGGAAAAGACCGACAGGCTCAACGAGCCATCGCCTCAGCGGCGCCGAAGCTTCGCACTCGGGCCTGGCCTAAGCGTCTGGGCGGGTCCAGGTTCCGTCTGCCCGTCGCCCCCACGAAGGTTCCAGGTATAGAAGCGTGTTCCCAACAGCGGCAGGGGGACATGTGCGCCGTCGGAGGCATGCATGGCGCTGGTACGTATAGGGAAGCGAGGCAAAATGTTGGGCGTGTCCGGCAACAGACGATATGGAGATGTCCGACCGTTCCCAGCTACCGTGCGCCTGGCAACCAGTTGAGGAAAACAAACTAGACTCCATGCTAAGAATCGCTGACAGCGTGGCTTGGGGAGTAGTATGCGTCAGAGAATCTCCGGGGCCGCTGGAGCCCGTGTTGTAGTCCAAGTACATATAAATGCTGGAAACAGCGCGTCAACAATTCATTGGTTTTGCAGTCGGGCACCCAAAGCTACGGACGTCTTCAACCAGCCACCCCCTAAATATTGAAGAACGAACACATCAAGCCAACACAACAAGAGCAAGAACAGTCAAAATGGCCGCCAACGGCTCAAAAGAATCCAACGGGTCAAAGGCCATGGACGAGCGGAGGCTGCCCAGGGTCGCCCTTGCCGGCGTATGTTCACCACCCATCGCAGACCCTTGTTGACCGCTTGCAGCCACACACTAACATGCCACCTCCGCCCCGTCGCAAACAGGCCACAGGAAACGTCGGCAAGCCCATCCTCAAGCACCTCCTGGCGGCGCAGTTCAAGGTCACGGTGCTGTCGCGCAAGGGCGGCCGGCTGGCCTCGGGCAAGGAGGCGGCGCCCAAGGGCGCGACCGTGGTCGAGGTCGACTTCGACTCGCTGCCGGGCCTGACGGCGGCGCTCGAGAACCACGACGCCATCATCGACGCGTCGCGCGCCCCCGAGGACGTCATGCGCCGCCTCATCGACGCCGCCGCCGACGCGGGCGTCTACCGCTTCGTGCCGTCCGACTTCAGCCTGGACCCACTCAACGCAAAGGTCAACGCGCTGCCCATCTTTGCGCCCCGCGCCGAGCGGCACCGGCACCTCGAGGCGAGGTGCAAGGACTCGGGCATGACGTGGACCAGCGTCGCGTGCGGGCCGTTCCTGGACTGGAACCTGCGCGCGGGCGTCATGCAGATCGACGTCTTCAACCGCAGGGCCACCATGGTGGACGGCGGGCACAACGCGGTGCCGTGGACGTCGCTCGACGACGTCGGCCGCGCCGTCGCCGAGATGCTGCTGCAGCCGGGCGACACCGAGAACAGGCCCGTCTTCGTGCAGACGTGCGCAAAGTCGCAGCGCCAGATGCTCGACCTGTGCCACGAGGCGCTGGGCACGACGCGCGGGGACTGGGACATCCGCTGCTCCAACTCCAAGGCTGTGTATGAGGACGCCATGAAGTCGGTCGCCGCCGGGAAGGTCGACGGGCAGGTGTTCGGCGCCCTGATCGCCTACGCCAACTCGCAGTCGGACATGGCGCACCCCTGGGGCGACAGGTGCGACAACAAGCTGCTGGGCATCAAGGAGTTGACGGATGCGGAGCTGGTGCAGGTTATCAAGGAGTGCAAAAAGCAGGGGCCCATAACACCATTTTAGTCGGCTGCGTTGTTCTCGGTCTCGGCGATAATTATCTCCTATAGCCGCACTCGAGCAAAAGAATCAGTCTGACCTCGGCACCCATCGCAGCCTTCAATGACCAAAGGGTGCTTTCCTCCTTTTTTTTCTCATCTCCTACGAGAGCCAGTCCTCCCTGAAATCTTCCACAAGGTCATCTATGTCATAGTCGCTTCTTCGGGGTCCGAGGAGCTAGTGGCGGCGAGCTCGGGTTCCTATGTGCGTGTTATCTTGTTAATCCTTTCGCATGGCGGAAGTTTACCCATCTTTGCAGTCAATCTCGGACAGGCTCCGTGTATTTCTGATGGCATTTGCTGGGATGCGGCGGAGTATAAGCATTTCGTGGGCCGAGTGATGGGATCGGTCTCCAACGGCCAGGGAATTTTGGTTGGAATCGACAGGAAGCCAGCATCAAGTTATATGCCACCCTGACACGGGGGGAAGCGCGCGGGCACGGCCGGCGGCGATGGTGTTGTTGTTGTTTTTGAGGCTGTAGGAATCGAGAGGGCTAAAAGAGGCGCAATCTGGAGGCAAAAAGAGTAGGATATAAAAAGAGGGCGGCAGGGCAGAAAAACGGCACTTGTACGGAAGGCATGTAGTTGCCAGCCGGATCCGGCAAACACGATACTTACCAACGATAGAGCCGACCATTCGTGAATACCCGAACGAGCCCGACGCAACCAAGTATCGACCCGACTCCTCTCTTTCTCTTTGTAACGGTTGGAGATACGGTGGCAAGACCATACCAGCCAATAAAATATCACACGAAAAGAACTCGCGAGGAATGCGAAAGGGCTTTCCTAACTGGATTTTTTTAAAAACATGGGGGTTTTACCCCTCAACTAACAGGCACCATTCTTCTCCGCTTCGCGGCAGCTGAGTAACCGGGAGATGAACTATGTAGCTCATGAAGCTCCTCCTAAAGCATCATCTGGCGACAGCGTCATCAGCCGCCAAGCCACGCAGCAGAAAGTCTTACAGCCACTTCCCTTGCATCATTTCAACCAGAGCCTCCATGCAGTCCCGTTCCTCGCCTTCACCATCACTCTCGTAATTATCTCCATGATTGTCGTCCTCTTCCTCCTTGCGGCCGTCGACAACCCTGTTCCCCTCTATGGCGGGGCCTGGGATGCGGTGGAGGAAGAGGTATTCGTTCTTGGAATACTGGAAATCGATGTCTAGTTTGTCGGCCAAATGTTCCGATGAGAAGACATATGTATCGGCTGGCAGCTTCTTAATGTCTATCTCGTATGTCTGCGTCGTGCCGTACCTCTTGTTCGCCCAGTTGCGCGCATGCTGGGGGCAGCCAAAAGTCGACTGAAAACAGCTCGGTTTTGCGCACTTCCAATCCCAGTGGTTTCTGAGCGCCTGCTTTAGATCCGACTCGGTGGATATTTTTCGAGTGCTGTCTGCTGCAATGATGTCTCCCGAGGCTGGATCCCGCGTGAACTGGGAGTTCCAATGCCGGACTTTCCACAGCTTCCCCTCAGGAGGGCCAGCACATCTGTAGCTATCCAAGTCAAAGTTCTCGGCCATTGTTTTTTTGTCTGTGCTCTGGCAGGGAGTGTGTTCCGACTGGCTACCGCGGAGATAAAGAACCTCTTGACTAGTTGTTGAAGCTGGAGCCGGGCGTAGGGTATATATGTATGTCGGCGGCTGCGCCCAATATGTGAATTCGCGGTGTCCAGATGGGAGCTTGGTGCGGCCCTTCTGGCCACATACGCTCGCGAGATGCCTTGTTTATGCGAGAAAGGCCCAAAGCTAGCTTACTTTATTGCATTGAACGTAGATTGCTTCAGAAGAAGTGCGTATGAATGCTCCCTCATATGGCTGAGGACAAGCAAGCTCGCAATGCAGACCTCGTGCCACAGCATTAAATGCCTCTTTTGCTTGCAAATTGCAGGTCTGTCCCAGAAGACCCCGAGGTTCGGCAGAGGATCTTGTCAAACTCAATCAGCCCTCCCAGCGCCGGAAGCCATCTACGGGACCAGCTCCTTCCCTTCCAGCATACTGTACGTCGGCTTGGGCGCCAGCATGTCTTGTCCTCTATCGTAGCGCCCGGCGGCCATTTTCTCGTCCAGATACTCCCGCGCCGTTGCATCGATGACGGGCCAGTCGAGGACCGCGGTGCCGACGCACTTACCGTCCGTTTTGATGGCGACCAAGGCCTGCTCGATCCAGCTCAGACACATCCAATCCGGATCGTCCTGGACGGCTGGGACATTTTGCAGCACTTGGCGCAAACGCTCCTTGTCCGTTATCTTGGCGATCACAATGCGGGCGAGAAGGAGCGGGCTGGAGCGGACGTCGGGACATTCCTCATCTTGGTAGTTCCATCCGATGTACGAGTTCATGACGTGACAGCGCCTCCCCGGCACCGTCTGGTCCTTTTCGTGCTTGGGTCCTATCAGAAACGCAGCATGATAACTGTTGCGGGGATGCTTCTTTTTTTAGCTGGAGTACTGTCGCCGCGCTTCGCCAGGCATCGTGGGTCATATGCGCCGGTCCGGCCTGGGCCCTACGCACCGTACCAGGGGACGGGCTTCAATACCACTGGGGTAAATGCCAATGTACAACCTATCCTTGTTACCAACCATATTGACCTGCGCGCAGGCTCGTCGGTTAATGTCGTCCAGGACAGGCGCGATGGTCGCTGGGGAGATGGCAGCAAAAAGACCAGAAAGGTTAGGAGATGATCGGGAATTTTTTGTACTGTATACCGTTGCATATGCAGAATCCGGTTCAAGTCACCCGCTCTTCGCACGATGAGGGTTATCACATTCACCGGTACGGGTGTGCTACAACGGGAGTCACCCGTCGTCCAAGACTGGGTTGTGTTTGCACAACGCAGCGCCATCATCTTGGCTGGTTGGCAAACGTGCATAGTCACCTCGAGATGCCACCCGTAGAGGAAAGGCAGGTTGCCAAATAGATCCAAACGAAGGGAACAGGCAGGCGCGTTAAATCTCACCATTTCGTCTTTCGGGTCTTTCCCATCTTGCAGGGCGTTAAAATTCGGATTTAGGAACTTACCAACACCTTCGCACCACTTCTCGTCCACGCAGCCGGGTACCCCCAGCAGTCACGAGCTAGTCGGCATGTTCCCAGCCAGTGATTCCGGAATCATCGCCGTAAGCCAGGATGCTAGCCAGGTGCAGGCTGGGTAAAGATAAAAGCGGGAAAAAAGAAAAGAAAAAAAAAACAAGAAAAAAAGAAAAAACATAAAACACCGAGGATTCCCCAGTGGTCACCCACCTGAGTACTAGTTCGGCCCTCATATGTTTTAGTACTGGGAAATTTTGAGAGCAAATGGGATCCCAGGCCTCCAAAAACGGAGGTTTTCGCCTCCAAAAACGGATGCCTCTGCTCCCCTTTGCTTCCAGCCAAGCGTTCCCCTACCGTCTACTGTGCCCTACCCTATATACCCACTTGTATTCCAACCCATATGTATCGTCCCTGGATAAAACGAGAAATATGCCCCTAGCGCTTTTGCTCCCCTAATAGCATAACCCGGATACGACTTTTCGCATCTGCATTTAATCGCATGCATTCCGCTACCGCGGCTAGGCTGCTGGATACGGTTACGATTGGCCGGAAATATTATCAGACCCGGTCAAGGTTTCGGGCGCTATTACTGGGCTGCTAAGGGCGGCCGCGACTGGCCCTGGTGCCTGCGGAGGCCTAGTTTGATGCCGCGTAGCTTCTAGGAAATATCCGCGGTAAATGCGGTAGCTTATTATCGAAACAGATCGCCATTTTTCGTTTTCTGGAAAGGCAATACCGAAGTTTTGCACCCTGGTTCGGAAAGGTAGGCAGCTAACTTCAGCTGACAGTATATACGGAAATGGTAACGGGGCTTTAAAGCATAGTTATTTTTGATGCTTTACGGTCTTTCGGCAAGCTATGCGCATTATAAATCGATTAAAGGCGTATATCGCCGAAGCCCTAAAGCTCGATACTGCCATTACTATAACCGATGGTAATGCCGCTAACCTCCATTGTTTATATGTTCGGTAGTTTTATAAGGGAAAATAACTTGCTTGTAACGTAAATTAGGGAGCGTTACATTATTGTACTTATAAGCTGGCGATGAACATATTTGATATTAATTAATATATAACGGACGTAAAGCGAGCAGGTTACAAGCCGTATGATAAATATCCGACATGAAAATTCCTGATGATTTTTTGCATGTTTCCGCCCGATGTCCTTCCATGCTCCCTTCCATGCTCCCTTCCATGCTCTCTCCATGCTTTCTCCATGCTTCCCACTATGCCCCCTCCATGCTCTCTCCATGCTTTCTCCATGCTCCTCTCCATGCTTCCCACCATACTCCCTCCATGCTCCCCACTGTCAAGGCGGTTGGACAAAGGGAGACCCATATGACGGTCCCGTCAGCCACCGCCAAGTTTGACACGTCAACTGTCGTCGCGCGTGGTAGCCATGGCAGCGGCAGCAGCCCAGCCCCCGACGCCGAGGCTGCAGTCGTTGAACGCAAAGTCTGACAACTTACGCAACACCCATCTTTGTTGTGCTGGGCTCTGCGAATTCTTTTCTTGCGCAGCCTTACTCTGATACGGGCTTATTTCTTGGCTGTCTAGTGGTAGGTAGCACAGCAGCACGTATTTTACAAATAGCATACAACTCGGGCAAAAGAGGAGGGCACGCCACAGCCCAGCCTGCCTGGGTCCAAAACACAATGGGTGTCTTCAATTGGCCAACCGCGTCGCGAAGTGAGCCGCGGCGCACCCGGAGAGACAAATCGGCCCACGACGACGACGACGACGACGAAGACATCGCCCGCGAGCGTTCTTGACTTCTCTTCAGCACCCCCGATTTCCCACACACACTACCCGGACCCCAGAGCTCACCTCAAACAGGTGGGAGCCGGCAGCCTAGACAGGGCCCGCGCTCTTCCTCCTAGCCCCAGCCCCTGCCCCGGTCTTGGGCTGACCAGCAGCGGGCTTGGACTTAGCCTTGTCGGCAGCGGCAGGGCCCTGCTTCCCCGCCCCAGCAGGCGACTTTGCGGCAGCGGCAGGATTCTTCGCGGGGCCCGTTTGGACTCCGGGGCGGCCACCACCACCACCACCACCACCACCGGTCCTTGGCGCTGCTGATGCTCCCGTGGTGGTGGTTGTGGTACCGGGGGCCGCAGCGGCGGTTCCGGTCGGCTTCTTTGCTGCGCCGCTGTTGGGGCTGGGGCTGGGACTGGGCTTCGGCGTCGTTTGCCCGGCGGGAGGAGTAGGAGACTTTGGATTTGCCTTTGCTTTGCAGGCGGCTGTTGTGGTGCGGTAAGGATCCGCTGTCAGCACTCTATCTTGCTTCCTTCCTCTTTCCCTCCCTCGAGGTTCCGGTAATAAAGAAAAGGGGGACGGGAAAGAAACTTACCATCATTACCCCCGGGGCGGTTCTTCGGGGCAGCGGGTGTCCCAGCAGTCAGAGCCCGCCGCTTGGTCCTGGCCTGGCGCTGTTCCGGCCGGGCGTCCCACTCCATGTTAACCTCGGGCTTCGGCCGCCCTTCCACCCAGACGTTGACGCCGGCCAACGGCCCCCCCTTGTCGCCGGTCCGGTGGTGCGGCGAGTAGTCGATGATGGTGACCCCGTTGATCCCGAGCTCCAGCCCGCTCTGCCACGGCTCTCCGATGTAGGTGACGACTTTGACCCGGTCCTTTGCGGGGACCGCAGGCTTCTTGGCAGCCGACTTGTCGTCGGAAATGTGCGTGTTTTTAAGCATGTCCGTCAGCTCGTCTTCGTCGCACCCGCCGTCTTCGGAATTCTTGGGTTTCTTGGACCATTCGAAGTCGAGCTCGTTGGCGTTTCGCAGGCATTTGCCCTTGTCGCACATTGTCGCAAACGTGCCGCGAAGCTTATCTATCGGCGCCGGGTACATTGGTGCTGGTTTGGGGACGCTTTGTATGGAGTGCTGTTAGCATTGCTTTGATACCATCCCGAAGCTGCACACTGCTGCCGCGGAAGGAATCAGGCGAAGATAGGAGGTGGGGAGGGGAGAGGGAGATGAGAGAAAGGCTAGTACTTACCCGTCCTTTGACACCTCAGATACTTTGCCTGTCTTCTCGTCTTTGACGGTGCTCGCGACGTTCTTGACCCTACGATAGTTGACCAGGAAGCGAGGGGTTAGTACAATTTGTTGGCCCCGCGAGATGGGAGAAAAAAGAGATAGGAATTAAACTTACCCCTCCGACTTGGTTAAAATCATAACCTTCAGGTTGCCCCTAAGAAACGTGTTCTTCTTAATAGAATCAGCCAGACTTTCCCAGCCGGGCGTAGGGTTCTGGTCCTGGTTTGTTAGCTTTTTGATCTGCCCATCGATAAGCACGAAGGTCTCTTTGGGGTCGCGGTCCTGTTTCTGATACTCTGTTTTCGGAATCGGCTTGCCGTTCTTGTCCTTGAGTACTTGGTCAGTGTCTTCGTCGAGCTCAAAATCGGTCTTGCTGATGACGCCTGTGTCCTCGAGAGCTTCACGAAAGCAGCCGCCTTTGCCTGGCGTGCTTTCGTCCTCCCAGAAATGGCCTGCCCAGACGCCCTTTTCCGTCTGTTGACCCAAATCGTGAATTAGCAAGTTGGAGTCTCTGGAAGATCAAGGAATCCAGGGGCAGGGGGCAGGTTTGTAGGGAACTTACCAAGACGACCCCGAGAGTACAGCCATGCATTCCAGTCACCCTCATCGTCCGTCTCGTGTTGCCGAATGGAATCCACTCGCCTGAGGACGAGCCGAACACCACTTTTTCGTCCCCGGCTTTCTTCGTGCCGCTGACCTTGATCGGCCGCGACAACCGCACCTCTTTGGAGATTTTTATGCCAATGACCTTGCCTCTTGGGTTTTTGTTTTCGTCTGCAAGTTTGTATAGACTCTGGAAATTGCTCTTCGAAGTCGGGTTTGGCGCCGATACATCTCCTTGGACTCTGGCGGACGATCGCCCACCGACGGGCGGAAAGTCCAACGGCAGCGCTGAAGGGTCGGCGCGGGCAAGCAATCCGTGAGTGACGATGTCGGTCTCATTGTCCCTGACGAGGCCGATAGGGTATGCGAGGACCGACCCCGAGAGCAGGAGGGCTCGCAGCAACGCGAGTGTGTGCATTGCGGCTCGGAGATGTGGGGGGTGACGGTGCCTGGGTGCTTATGCGGATCGTTATCAGGACAAGGAATCGAAGTCAATGGCTGGCGAGGCAGGATATGATTGCGAGGTCCAGGACGGTAGGAAGGAAAATGTAAGAAGAGAGTCTTGTCAGTGTTGAATGTGTGGATGTGTGGGTTGATCTGATAGTGAAGAGGATGTCCTCTGGCCCTCTAGATTGCAAGGATCGAGAGCTCAAAGTGCTATGATATACATTTTTGAACATCGCAGCTAGGGAACCAAAATCACCAACAACATCACTGGCTCAAGTCGCTGCCGGTCTCCTCCAGAAGCGCTTACTACTCGGTACTTGAGCAGCTAAGCCTCACTCTCCAGATCGGTGCACATTTGCATCCGGATCCGGGCAACACCCGTACGGCACAGATGATATTAACAGCAATGGCCATCAACTTGATAGCGGGTTTCCGCCCTCTTCCACACTTTCCGCTCTAATTACGACCGTCCATACACAAGTCCAGAGCAGATCCAACAGTAAGGACCCACAACTAGGGTCGATGCTCTTAACGTTGGTGGTGGTTATCGACCAGAGTGAGCTATTTTTACAGCGCGGGGGTTCCCGTTGGCAGTTGGTTGCATTGCAGGTGGGCAACTTTGGCAGGCGCAGAAGCCCCACTGTCGGGTGCTGTTGGTACTTTCAGTGGGCTTCGCTACGGCACAGCGGACGCTAGGGACATTAAACTCCACACAGCCCCGACTGTCGCCGGCGCTTAGGCACACCGTAAGTACAGATGGGGTTCCAATGTTTGTTGGTCTCGTGTGACATTGCTCCATGTTGCTCAGCCTCGACTTCTCAGCCCAAAAATAACCCCGAAATGCTTCAACTCGTTGCGGCCCGTCCCGGAGGAGAAACCAACTGTCAGGAGGAAGACGACGAGAAGACCATGATCACCAGCAGTGACCTCTGCGCGGGGGCATATCCCGCTGCAGCCGCCGACCCCGCGGCCTCCAAGCCCCCCGCGAGCGCACCGGGGTTTCCGCAGTTCGCGCTCCTGCCGGCGGAGCTGCGGCACCGCATCTGGCACTTCTATTGTGCCATGACGGCCGCCGAGCCGCGCGTGCTGGACTTCCAGTTCCGGTTCGCGCCCCTGTGGTCCGAGATTAGCTGGCTCGCCATCCCCGGCCGCTACCTGTCCGTCCGGGTGCGCTCCGCCAACGCCGCCCTGGAGGTCAGCCGCGAATGCCGCCACTTCGCCCTCCAGGCGTTCCCCGACACACTCGCCATCCAGGGCGAAACGACGAACGGGCTAGTCCGGTTCAACAGGGCTAAGGACGTCGTAGCTGCCAGGGTTTCTGCCATCTGGAAAGATCTGGACTGGAACTGCACTCCTTTGGAAATGGAAAGGAAAGGGCCTTTCCATGAGCGCTTTGCCGATTGCATTATCCCCGGCTTTTCGGATAACGTCGAAAACCTCGCCGTCGACCAGGTCATGTTCGACAGCAAAGGCATCATCGAAAGCATGGAAGGTGACGATTCCCGTCGGGGCCTGCTCTGGAACTTTATCGGCACATTCCGGAACCTGAAAACACTCTACCACCTAATGGACCACAGAGTTTACGGCCTTCGAGATATACACTGGTGCGGTTCCGCGGATGCGGTCCACGTCTACGAAGCCGCCGGGTCGGCACGGGTCGCATACGGCCGGAGGCGCCGAATCTCCGTCACCACCGTTTGGCCGGACCCGGACGGCCATCCCGACTTCGCCAGGGCCCAGGTGCGTCCGCCCGCGATCCCGCTTTTCCGAATGGTCGAGCGGTATGCCCAATATAATTACGGGGTAGAAGAAGACTTCTGGGACATGTTCAAGGGCGTACATCTTTGGCCAATGGTCCAGTTCGACGGCAGATCGAGCCAGTGGGTGCTGGAGCGGTTGCGGAACGCCCCCTGCCGCGAGGACCTGCCCGACGAGCAGGCGCCCAGCCTGGACGAGCCGTCGTGCGTCGCCACCGTCGACTGTGACGACCCCGAGGGGTGTCTGGGCCACTCTGCGGATGGAGACCTGGAGGAGGAGGAGGAGGCACCGAAGAGCCGAGCGCCAGAACCCAGGCGAGACTGGAAGGCTCTCCACCGCGCCTTTGATCTCCTGAGCGACACGAGCGACATGCACTATGAATGGTACCATAAAGACGACATGGCTTGGGTTGACAAGGGACAAACCGACCCCTTCGACTTCGTTTATAATAGCAGGACTATGAAGGATCATAGCCCCATGCGCGCTTACCCAGCGGGCGATCTACAAATATGTAGCGACGGGACTGATGAAATACTGGAAAGCTTCTCGGCGATAGAAGCCGTCGAGCGGTGGCTGGAAGGCGTCGACGAAGACGAAGGAGAGCAAGACCTCGTGACCGACCTGGCCGAATGCCGTTTGGAACCCGAGGCGGCTGCTCAGGCTTGACTGACAAGAGAGGCCCTAGAGAGAATTGGACGGATGGGCGTGTGGGAGCCAGGACATTTTTCCCTCGGTCCCGCAAGCCGGCTCCCTCCTTCCACATGCGGCAGGTGCTGGAGGGTTGGGTGTGTCAGCTGGGCACCGGCAACTGCATCGCAGGGTCGCGTTTTCTGGCGCCCGCGATATTGCCCTGCGTCTTGCCCCGCACCTCTGGACAGCCTGCGACTGGAGGCCGATGTCGTCAGACAGCAGCTCGAGCGGCACGCGATGCTGGCATATTACTAGTGCGGCAGAGCTGATGCTCTTGGTGCCGACGACACGGCATGTCGGCGATAGCGGATGAGGAACCGTGGCCCATCAACGCTCTATCTCGATGGAAGTTAAAGAGCTCGTTGGCCGCCCGGACATGGAACAATGACAAGAACACAAAAAGAAAATGGAAAAAGGGTTTATTTGTCCCAGCTATCAGCCCAACACACAAGTTCCTGTGCCTGATCAAACAAAAACCACCCATCCCACCATGAAGCCATCTCTACTCCCCTTCCTATCCCTCCCATGAGCAAGCCTCGCCGCGGCCGACAACCCCCCTCCCCCACCCTCCCCCCTGCCCCAGCTCACGGTCCGGACGACGACGGGCACGTACGTCGGGATGCAGAACCCATCGCACAGCAACGTGCGCGAGTTCCGCAACATCCCCTACGCGCTCCCGCCCACGGGCCACAGGCGCTGGCGGCCTCCCGTGCCCGTATCTCCCTCGAGCGGCGGGGGCGGCAGACACCGCCTGTCGCGCCGGTTCCCGCCCCCCTGCGCGCAGTTCACGTCGGGCCAGGAGTCGGTCTGGAACTCCAACGTGACCGACTTCCAGATCCGGCTCGGCATGGGCCAGTCGTACACTGCGGGCGCGAGCGCGCAGTCGTCGTCTGAGGACTGTTTGTCGCTGGCCGTTTGGACGCCTCTCGACATATCCACCAACACCGCCAACCTCCCCGTGATCCTCTTCTTCCCAGGCCGCAGCTTCACCGTCGGCGGCATCGACATACCCTACCAGAACCCGGCCCCCTGGATGTCGCGCTCCCAGTCCCACATCGCAGTGGTCGCGCAGTACCGCCTCGGAATCTACGGCTACCCCAACGCGGCCGGGCTAGCTGGGGACCCGGACGGTGCCAAGAACGTGGGTGTCCTCGACGGCCGCGCGGCGCTGGAGTGGGTGTACTCCAACATCGCAGCGTTCGGCGGGGACAGGGACCGCATCACGGTCTGGGGCCACAGCGCGGGCGGGGTGCTAACGGACCTGCTGAGCTACGCGTACCCGGACGACTTTTTGGCAAAAGGATGTTTTTGATGTCGGGCACGGGGAGCCACAAGCCCGGGACTGACGATCCTAACCACACCAACTTTACCTTCGTCGCCCGCAGAGTAGGCTGCGGGTTCGCGTCCGACGAAAGAGATAAAGACGGCGGCGCGGCCGAGCTAGAATGCATGCGCCAGGTGCCCCCAGCCCTGCTCACCAACGTCATAGGCCGGTACGTGGACGACCGCACCGAGCCGGGGCTTAACTTCAAACCGCGCGCGGATCAGATCATCGTGTTCGACAACACGACAGCTCGCGCCATCTCTGGCAGAATAGCACGGGTGCTTGCTATCATGTCGACGACTTCCAACGAGCAGGTTTCGTTAATCTGGTACCCCAAGGACGACATCGCAAAAGGGCCGAACAAAACGGAAGTTGATAAAGGAAACATCGGGTTCAGCTGCATGGTCAGCAACACGACGGAAGCGAGGGCCAAGGCTGGGCTGGAGACGTATCGGTACCAGTTTGCGGGCAACTACACGGGGAGTTTGGGGCCGTTGCTGTGGACGGGGGCGTATCATAGGGTGGACTTGCTGTTGATTTTTGGGACGTATGTGCGGCGGTTCCAAGATGGCAAAAGGGATGGCCCTGGCCTGGACAGTAATGCGGAGGAGCAAAAGAGGGTAAGCGAGGCGATGCAGGACTACGTCCTGGCCTTTATTTCGGACCCGGCTGGTGGTGGTGGCCTGCGGGCGAAGGGTTGGCTGCCGCAAACGACGGGGCCGATGAAGGGGGCTGGCCCGATGGTACGGTTTGCTTGGAGGGGGAGGACGGCTGTTGATGTTAGTTCGGGAGAGGTTGACGATGCGTGTCTGAGGGGGGTTCCTTGGAACTCGGACCCATGAGCAAGCTGGCTTGGTGATTTCGGTGACAGGTATTTTGTCATGTTGTGTAAGTGGTTTTGGTTGTGTTGCGTTTATGAATGAGACGTGCAGCTCAATGTCTCCTGGATTCAGGAATTTCCGTAGCAAAATGACGTGTCTCAGTGTAACCCCGGCACTCCGCAGGCCCTCCCCCGCTCGGTTTAGCGCTGCAAGACGCTGGGATCACCACTGGGGAGCCGCTGATCATGAGGGGCATAGTGGGTACGGCCTGCAAGGCAACCCGCCTGTGCCGCCCCTTCGTATCCATCGACCCATGACCCCAGGACATCCGCCCGACATTTAAATCCCCGTCTGGCTCAAGCATCAAAGGCCCAGGGCTCAACGGTTATTCCAACTGGAAAGCCCTTTGGTCTTACGCGAGCCATGGCGGACAGCAAGACCCGTGGCGGGTATCACCCTATTGACGGCAACGAGGACCACCATTCGACATGGAACGAGACAGTCTCCCAGCAGCAAAGGAGGAGAGCGGCACGCCTGACCGTCTTCGTCCTGGGCGCCGCTGCAATTTCCTGGTGCCTCCTCTCACCTCCAGCCGTCAGCCTCCCTGTCTCCCCCTCAAACAGCTCTCCCAGGGAGGCTCTCAGTTCTGGTGACTTTGCCGCCCCCGTCGCCAATTGTCCCGGCTACGAGGCCTCCAACGTCATCCAGACCGCCTCCTCCCTCACCGCGGACCTGAGCCTGGCCGGGCTGGGCTGCAACGACTTCGCGCAGGATGTCGCAGAAATAAAACTGCTGGTGCAGTACCAGACCAAGAGCAGGCTGCACGTCAAGGTCTACGATGCCGGCCTAGACGTCTACCAAATCCAGGAGGCGGTACTGCCGAGCCCGCTATAAAACACCAAAAGTAAAGCAGAAGACTCGCACCTCCGCTTCCACCTCGTCGAGCGGCCTTTTTCCTTCGCCGTAACTAGGGCCGCGTCGGGCGAGGTGCTGTTCAATACGTCGCGGGAGCCGTTTGTATTCGAGACGCAGCTCGTCCGTCTGCGTACCGCGCTGCCCGATAATCCCAACCTATACGGTATGGCCGAATATGCCGGTTCGTTCCGGATACCGACGGAAAACTACAGCCGTACGCTGTGGAACGACGATTCCGCCTTTACCTTTCCGGAATATAACCTTTACGGCTCCCACCCGGTTTACTATAACTACTGTCCCGGTTCCGGTACGTACGCTGTCTTTTTCCGTAACGTAAACGGCATAAACGTTAAGGTCCGCCGTACCCCCGAAAACGGCCAATACCTCGAATACGTCTTTTTTTAGCGGCGTCCTGGACTTTTACTTTTTAGCCGGCCCTACCCCCGCCGAAGCGAACAGGTAATACGGCGAGGTGGTCGGCCTCCCTGCTATACCGCCGTATTGGAATTTCGGGATCCACCAGTACAAGTACGGTTATTAGGACGTTTTTATGCTAGCCGAAATTATCGCTAATTCGTCCGCGGCCGGCTGTCAGGAGTGGGCTTCGTGCAGAGGCAGAATGGGCACTGGAATCACTGGGAGCTAGTGGTGTCTCTGCCGGTAGGGCCAGACGTAATTGTATACAGGGGAAAATCCCTCCGAAAGTCGGTTCTTATCAATAATAGGATATCGACCAAGAATCATCCTTCTCTGACCTTCCCCCTCCTCCTCCGTCGGGTGGGAAGGCCGTCCCTATAAGTCCCCTATGTCCCCTACGGACACCTGCCCTTTCCCCGTCCGGCTCCGCCAGCGTGGTGCGGCTGAGACACCGGCACTTCGCCGATGCTTTACGGCTGAACCTTGGCTCCGCATTGCCTGACCCCGCTCCATGCGCTGGACCGGATCCGTGCACCTGACACCGGCATTCCGTTCGATATACTGTAATCCGATATCGATTCGATAGATTTCCGGCGGGATTTTACCTTCGATCCCGAAGGTTCCTCCTGGAAATAATACGGCTCTTGATTAATACGCTGTACGCCCGTAGCTAGCGTTTCGTAACAATGCTAAACGCTGGTATCGCCCGTAACGCCGACTACCTATCCTACGAGCGCGGCCGCGCGCAAAACGCGTTCCTGAAAGCTGCAGACGGCAGCGATTACCTAAACGTACAGTGGCCGGGCGTAACCGTCTGGCCCGACTTTTTCGCCCCGGGGGCCCAGGCTTAATAAACGGACGAAATTAAACGCTAGTTTAACAAAGATTCGGGTATAGACGTAGACGGACTTTGGAACGATATAAACGAAACGTCCAATTTCTGCCACGATATGTACTGCGTTCCCAAAAAGGTGGCAAAAAATGAGAACAATCCGCCGCCGCCCACCTACGCGCCGCGGGAGGACACGGGCGGCCTATTGTCGGCTTCCCGCCCGAGTTCCAGCCGCCGAACGAGTCCTACGATGTTCCCTCCTGGGACGACTTCACCATATTCGGGGGCAAGCCGGTTAACGGGGAGCCCCGGGAGGTGCACAGCTTGTGTTCCATCCTGTGTGGCGGTGGGCCTTTCCCCAACAACAACACCAACAACAACCCAACCCGCCTCCTCCTCCGCGGGGCCAGATAAAAGGCCTCCCCAACCGCGACCTCCTCACCCCGCCCTACCGAATCGACAACCGCAAAGGCGAGCTAAGCGACAAAACCCTCTATACCAACGTTACAAACGCAAACGGGACCTCCCAATACAACACCCATAACCTCTACGGCGAAATGGTCGCCTCCGCGACCCGGCAGGCCCTAATCTCCCGCCGCCCGAACATCCGGCCCTTCGTCCTAACCCGCAGCACATTTGCAGGATCCGGCCGTTCCGCGGCGCACTGGTTCGGCAACAATAAATCCACGTAGCGCAATTACCGGCTCTCTGTTTTTATAATGCTTGGAACGGTCGCATTCCAGCAGATGCCAATAGTAGGGTCTGACGTCTGCGGTTTTGGCGGTAGCGCAAAAGAGCACATGTGCGCGCGCTGGGCGACCATAGCGGCGTTCCAGCCTTTTTTCAGAAACTATGCGGACCTGAACGATCCGCATCAGGAGCTTTATCTTTGGCCGCTGGTCACAAAGGCGGCGAAGCGGGCGATAAAAGCGAAATATCGGTTGTTGGATTTCATGTACACCGCGCTGCGGCGGCAGGCGCTCGTCGATAGGGATCCGTTGGTCAGGCCTTTGTGGTTCGTCTACCTGGACGATAAGAAGGTAGTGGGAGTTGAGGCGCAGTGGTTTTGGGGGGATGTGCTGCTTGTAAGCCCCGTTGTGGAAGATAACAGTACGAGCGTGGAGTTTTATATGCCGGATGATTTGTTTTATGGCTTTTGGACGAGGAAGCCGGTTAGGGATAAAGGGGAGATGGTGAAGAGGGAGGGTGTAGATTGGGATGAGATACCGGTGCATGTTCGTGGTGGGTCGATACTGCCGCTGCGCGCGAAGGGGGAGGCGAACACGACGGAGAGGTTACGTAAGGATGAAGGGTTCGTGGTGCTGGTCGCGCCGGGGTTGGGTGGTAAGGCGAAGGGGAGTTTGTATTTGGATGATGGGGAGAGTTTGGACCCGGGTGGGAAGGGGTTTGAGGCCAAGGCGGTTGGTGGGACGTGGGGGTTCGAGACGGAGCTGGCGGTCGAGGAGGTCGTTGTGCTGGGGCAGACGAGGGATCCGGGGGTCCCCGGGGGTAAGTGGGATGAGGAGACGGGTGCGGTTACTGTTAGGGGTCCTTGGAGGTTGAGAGAGGACTTTGGGTTTCGGTTTTGATGACTGGCCATCATGATAAGGAGCCCAAAAAAACGCCTGGCTTTGTATTGATCTATCGTATCACATAATTCCTGCTTAAATTACCATTTCCTGCTGTGCCCGTTCATCCGATTCTATCTTCACTCGCTATGTGTTTCCTGCCCAATCTAGCCAATAAGCTCCAGCCTTTCCTGTGCCTTCCATGGCGGCCATGTACGTGTGTCTCGTGCAACAAAACCCCCCTTTTGCCTCGTGCGCGGTAGCACATGCGCATCCCATCAGTGCCCATAAACTCCCATGTGGTGTTCCATGCGGGAAAGGCGCTGGTTATGCTCGGCCCGTATCATGTACAGCTCGCTCTTGATGCTGGACATGTCGCGGAGGATATCCTGGATGATGTTGAAGGGAACCGAAACCTCGCTAATGGGCATGGATATGGTTTATTTTAGCCCATCATGTCTTCTTCACGCCCCATCCTTCCTTGTATGTGACGTACCTCGCAGATGTCATTGTGCCTTGCAGCGTCAACCACCGGGGAGTGGGCTGGTCGAGATTCGCGGCTGGCTCCTATTTGATGGTGGTCAGGTTCCGTCAACGTGGTAAAGGTGGCACCGCCACCGCGGAAGCTCGAAAGATTACAGGTTCCCCCTCCATGTATCCCGGTGCACCAAGGCGAGGCAACGGCGCCGGGCCGGGTAGATGGTAGGGCTGATCAGATGTGGGTCCAATTGATACCCGATTTGGACGGTTCGATAGTACCTCTGGCGTAGTCCGCACTGTGTGGGCTGACCATCTTTTGTGAGGCAAAGCCAGTGTGGCACAACCTTAATAAAGATTGACGGAATTCTTAAACGAGGTCGCCCCACCCACAGGGTGTGGATGTCGAACGGGCAGATGCCGACACACCTTGGGAGTGGTGCATTGGCTCGAGTTTACATACACGTCAAGTACAAAAAGACAGGTGGGTGACATCACTGCATCGTCGTACCTGAAAGCCCATTGCGGTATCATATCCATTCCACTGGTGGGCCTAGGTGTCACAAACGAGACTCCACTGCTCCTAAGATAGGGCAACCTAGGAGAGGTGCGAACAGTAACTTGACAATGACTACTTGGTGAACTGGTAGCTTGGGTGACAGTAGTCTGATTGCTTGCTCGAGGGCATACCCCGAAGCTAATTTAGGTTGACTGATGCCGAAGCCTCAGTCAAGAACTATCAAGGGAGGTTCTACCTGACATTCTTATACTTGCCCTGCCTCTGCGCCGTTGGCCCTGATACTGACGATACTGAGACCTTCCCAAGTATCAAGAGTATCATGTGTTACTTTTGAATTGAATTGAATTCAGATTAACGTCAGTGCCTCGGGTGCTGTCGCGTGTTCGCGCACGTGTCAGTCCCGTCGAGCAGCCACCCTGGTGGCTCTCAGATGTGCCCGCGACGGTGGCTGGGCAATTCTATGTGGCCGCTTTGCGCCGGCTCTAGGGGGCTAGGTACAGGGAAAGTTTTAACCACGGGGCAACTGTAAAACCCTATGTGTTACTTTTGATACTCCTGCTCCCTGACGTATCAGCAGTATCAGTGGGTCACGTGGTTTCTCAGTGGGTCACGTGACTTCCCACAAAATGGTGTGGACCTTGGCAGTCTGGCCATCTTCCCCTCCTTCGAGGGTCCTGACGCTGCGGCCCTTCCTGGCCTACTGTTGGGCCTTGGTCGTAATACTGAGGCGGGTCTGTCTCCTGGAAAGCAGGTTGGTTTGGCATGGTTGGGTCATCCGGCTCTTGCTGGGCCTCGCCGGGCAAGTCGAAAGACCAAAGAGTATCGTCATGGCCGGCCGGGAGATTCGAAGAATGTGGGAGCCAGTGTATTCATGACTGGCACCTACTTCGCAACTGTTATGGCGCGGCGGGCCCTTTTGGGCAATCGCCCCCACAGCCACAGCACACGGCCACGTGGGCACGTGGGCACGTGACTCCATGCACCCCAAAAGGGTCTGCACGCGAGAGGGTGCTCCGCACCGTTGTTGACTTTTTCACCACTTCTTTCTTTTAGCCTAATTGACGTGTTTTACGAGCCTTTGCGCCGTGCAACGCCCAACCGTGACACAGGACAGCCACAGTTGTAAGGCATCGCCACAGGCGGGGAGGCGCCCAGGGGGCGCACGTGACCCGCCTCCTCTCTACACTGTACTGTGGGAGTTAAAACCGTCCCTCACTGTTCGTCCTTGGCCCCTCTTCGGAGGAGGGCCAAGAGTCAGCAAGGAAGCCACAAAATGATTGCAGACGGCAGTGGCTGCAGCATTGTCTTCTGAACAAGAGCCTTGTTGGTCCTGTGGACCTGTCCGTACCCAACTAGACTGCCTGTTGAGGAGTCTGTGACAACACCCCATAGCATCTATTAAAAATTATTCCTAACCAACACATCATTGGCTAGCTGTTGTTACGGACCGGCGCAATGGAACCGTATAATCTACCGAGTAGACCTTAGAATTGAAGATGGAGAAGAAAGAGGGAATCTACAAGACCGTGTGCGCGTGCCCGCACTTGAATGCCAGGCGGTGGGGCACGTGCACGGCTGAGTCAGCCAGACCTCACGCCACGCCATGACAGCTGTTAAAAGTTTGGGATCCCAATCGCTCTCTAGTAGTTAATTCGGCCCTCACTGGTTTGACTAGGGGAGAGCGGATGGGATCCCGTATATTCCAGTGGGTATGGTCGTATGTGTCTGCTACCTCCAGACTGCCCACCTATAACCAAGCCGAAGCTGCACGTCTATTTGTCGTTGCCGATGATGCCGCCTTCACGAGTCTCGGCGCTGCAGCCCTATGGTGGCGCTTGGCACCTAGCGCCCCGCAATGTGCTCCAGGCCCATCACCCTACCGCAAGCGTCGGCACATTTGACGCTAATACCCATCCCTGAAACACCCCCGTCAGTTTGCACGCCAGGCTGTGTGGAGAACAAAACCCCACGGGGATGTACCGCGAGAACAATGAAGTCAGCCAGCAGGCAACTAATCCTTTGGTGTTTCGCTAGAATTGGAGTTTTTTTTTCTTTCTTTTTTTCTCCCCCACATAATTACTACGAAAAACAACAAACAAGACACCTAACTCCCTGCCTAATCGGTCCCCCGGTTTACTTTTGTGATGAAGAGATAGCATGCGAAACCCACAGCCACGATGCAGGTCAGTGCGATGAATACGGCAATGAGCGAGGCGCGGGAAGGGCTTCGTGAGCGCCACCGCTCTGGAGTGGAGAGTGGTACGTCCGGGCCTTCGCGACCGGCGCGTCAAGGCTTCCAACGATAAGGAATGGGCTTCGCAGTGTCGCCAGCCCGGAATGCAGCGCGCTGTGGCTGCGGCGACTGGCAGAGGGCGGCAAGGAGTCTCTGTGGCGCGGCGTCGCAGAGCCTCACCCGAACAGCACTGACTACTTCCGGGCCAGCCGGGCAGGCGCGCGCTGNCTGCCCATCGGTCCCGCCGCCGCCGCCGCCGCTTTGGATCGGCCGGCCGCGCGGTGGTATTTGACGAGCGTCGACGCACACGACCACTGCGTGGAAGCGGCGGCCACGGTACGGGGGGCCGGCGGCCAGGCCTGGAACGCCATGACGTCCTCGACGATGGGCGGAACCTTGCAGCGAGGAGTCGTGAGGCCGCGGCCCTCAAAGGCAGAAACAAGGATCTGCGCGGCCGAGGCCCGGTGATCAGGGCTTTCGCGTGCCATGAGAGCAAGCTTGACCTGCCACCCAGACAGCTGCATTACTGTGAGATGGCTGTTGTCGGGTCCAGAGACAGGGCTATTTTTAGAATCCATGCGAATGCGTAGCTGTTGATTTTGTGCAGCAGACGGAAGGGGCGACGCAGAGCAGGTCGCCCTATCCACTGCCCTCCCCTCGCGCTTGCCGCCAGCCTTTCTCCTGCGGTTCGGCCAGCAATAAGAACAGCAAGCTCCGCTACCAACGCCAGCAGGGAGTTCTTGTGCTTGCCGCCAGCGCTTCCCTTGTGATTCGGCGCAACAATAAGGACAGCAAGAACATTCACCACCAACGCCAGCAAAAGGCTGATACCCCATACACCGGCCATGCCTCAATACCCGTTTGACGACTACCAAATCGCCAAGGCAATAGAACGCGATGTTGTGCCCGCGCTCGACCGTCTCGCCGACAACTCCACGCTGCTCGATCGTGGCCTTAGGCGTTTCGATCGCGAAGAGCCCCCGCCGTACGTATCGTCGACCGAGGACGACTGCGAAGACGATCACAGCCTGCCTTCTCCCGAGCAAGTCAGTGCCACCCTTGACGAGCCGCTGAATGACGAGGAGGTTCGCATGGTGTACACAGGGCTGGAAAGCTTCTATCACCCAGGAGACCGTTACGACGTCGAGGCCAAGCTCGAGAGGAGTCGGCTGGAGGATGCGGCCGAGGCTGCCTGCGATAACACAAAGAAATACTTTGTTTAGTACGGAGACGCGGCGCGGAGGCGCGCTGGGCGTGCGCGGATCAACATCATGGCCCGACGCAACATCAAGCGCCGCTGGGAGAAGCTCGGCGTCTGGAACCCCGGATGGGGCATCCCAGGCAGGGCCGAAAACCCACAGCCCAACGACGAGACGTACGAGTGGAAATGGCCTTGGCAGGACCACGACCGCTCTCCCCGCATGGGACCCGGACCATGCAGTCGCCCATGCAATGGGCTTGCGCCGGGGCGTGCGCCGGTCCGAACACGCGCCGGTCATCCCGCGATCTCGACTCGGGAAGGATGTGCCGGCTTCCCAGGCCGACTCCTTCATCACCTCCAGGCCTTGGTTTATGCAAAAGCTCGAGGCCATTGAAGAGTCGGAGAGGACCTTTCGTCTTTCGTGGAAGGTGAGGCGCCTGTGCCCGGCCCGGAACGTCAAGGACTGGTGGAAAGAAAAAGGAGACTGGAAGGAAGAAGAGCCTGGGAATGGGTGGAAGTGGCGGCACGAAAGCCCCAGTCCGGAGCCAGAGGATCACGGGCGTCTCGACGATCCCACCCTCGACCTCACTCCCTCCGAGGTCGACGCGCTCGAGGCGGTTCGCCCGCCCACTCCCGAACGGCCGCCTGTTTATGTCCCGCCCAACGTAGCGCAGGGGCTGTTTGGCCCGCGTCCGGTCCCGCTAGAGGCAGAGGCCTACGCGCCTACGCCGCCTTTTGTGCCCCCGCCGCCAGTGCGATGGGCGCGCTTGTGCCACGACCAGCAGAAAGACGCCGACGAGCCGCCGCCACGGCGACAAACGCGCAAACTCCCAAGGCAGGAAGACGAAGAGGTGAGGGAGGCACCAGCGGCGCGGCGCCGAACGAGCATGCGGCAAAAGGAACAACAAGAGGCGGAAGAGGCGCCGGCGCCTGGCCGTCGGACACGCCAACGCCGAAGCCAGCAGCTTGCTTCTCAAACTCCGCGCCGCAGTGCCAGGATTGCCGCCAAGAACGCTGCTGTGGCTGCCAGCTCCCAGCCCTCGGGGTTATCGCGCGTATCCAAACCGGGTCTTGCCCGTCAGCCCAAGGCCCGGGCAATGAAGAAGTCAAGACGTTGATTGGGTAGAAGCGCTGCCTCTTGGGGATTCCCCCACCAGTCTCACGTTTATCGATTGAGCTGCGCAAGCCTGCAATCTTATCGGTTAGCGTGATCTCCCCGGTGGTCTCTCCTTTAACAAAAATGTTGGCCCATGTCCTGGTCTCCCTGTCCATCCGCCGGTTTACGGGTTGGTTGCTGGCAGCCTGATGGTGCTGGTCGACAAAGGTGGCGCACCCAGCAGCGGCGGCACGTATGAGCTCATTCCAGTGTTCCAGTATGCATGGTCGTATTTATCAGCTGCGTCCTCACCGCCTCCCTGCTACGTTTCTTTGTGTCGGTTGGTTGGCGATGCAGCTTTCCGAGGCACGGGTAGCGCTGTTGGTTCCAGCCCTGTGCCGCCTGACCAAGCGTGCTGTCATTTTGGGGTCCATAGCTCCACAGCGAGCATTGCCTTATACATTTAGCGCCAGCATCCCTGTAGTGGCCCCGGCAGCGTGCATGGGTGCATGGGTAAAGAAGCTGGAGAAGCCCTGAAGCACAGTCCAGCCCCATCGTGCCAGACCATCTCCACCAGGCAGGGAATATCTCCCTGGGACTTACATTGCCGTTTTCGGAGATGGGTCTTGGGCCATCTCCAATGGTGCGCACTCTCGGGGACGCCAGCCGGGTTCTCGGCACGCCCCCACTCCCTGAACCGCCGCTTGAGGCCTTGGGTCGATGGGTTGACGGCGGCCCGATCCTAGAAAGAGACCCACTCAAGTCTGTTGCTAATCCCAGGTGAATCTGAACAGTGGATGAACCCGTGAGTATTGTCTTTGGTCAAGACCTTCAGCATATCCCACGCATCGTCAAGCATTGCCGAGGGGCAGCCGAATCGGCTGACAACCAAGCCCCATCTGGCGTTCTTATTGCTGCTGGAATCCAGCATCCACTCGGATTTGTTTTCTGCAGACAGGCTGCGTCAGTCCGCTGGCCGTTGAGGCCTAGGCAGGACGTCGAGGATGAGGCGGCGGCTGGCAAGATTCGCCGGGAGGTGGCGGTCATGCGTGAGGCAAAAAAAATAAAGAGGCGCGAAGATGATGGTGTCTGATGGAAAGTGATAGCATGTTTGGCTGCGATTTCTAGCCCGAGAGGAAAATTTACTTCACACCGGGCAGGGGCGGGGAAACAATTATGCAGAGCAAAACTTGGATTTTTTTTTATCATTATGGAATAATTATCCCGCCCAACAGCTGGCGACGGCATCCGGCATCTATTTTGGGACCATTGAAGGACGCCCAAGAAGCGTGAGGGCGCATAGCCGACTCCCTAGCCCATCAACCCCATCACCACCCACGGCGCGCCCCTTCCCCTCACGCGCACAGCGTCAGCGTCACGCTCTGCGCCGACGTGCACACCTTGACCTGGCTGCCCGCGGGCGGCGTGCCCTGCGCCCACGTGATGGCCGGGCACGACTGCTCGGCGCTGGCGACCACCAGCTTGCTCCCCGGGAGCGCGTTGCCAAAGACGCTGCTCAGGTCGTACCAGACCTTGTCGCCGTCGAGGTTGTAGGCGAAGACGAGCTGCGGGCTGCCGTTGTAGAGCCCGTCGGGCGCGCGCGTCACCTTGAGCGCCCGCCCGCCCGTCTTGGGGTCGCGCGCGAAGCCCTCGGCAAAGGTGCCGCCGCCCGCGCCGAGCGTGTAGGGCCCGGACACGCTCGAGCCCACGGCCCACACCGTCACGGGGAAGCCGCACTTGTTGAGCACGCGCGCCACGGGGCCCGAGCCGGTGCCGGTCGCGGCGGCGAGGGGGCCCGCGAGGGCGAGGAGGGCTGCGGCGGCGGTGGAGGCGTGCATTTCTTTTTCTTCTTGTTGCTGGCGGGGTTTGCCTGATGAGGGATAGACAGGAACGAGTTGTTTGGATTGTCTTTGTGGTTCCGGATCGTTCAAGGATAAGAAAACGCGCGAGATCAGATAATATGGCCTCGGAGGGAGCTGATGATCTTGGAGTTCATCGCCATCCCATGAGCGGGGGAGGCCATGGCCTTTTATCCCCGAGTCTCCATGCTGGATGGTTCCCCTTCCCGTGCGCTCCCATGGCATCTCCAGCTCTCCATGCTCGCCCGGAGGTACACGTCCGTCGTTGGGCTGCGGCGGCTGGCTGGAGCCGTGAACACACCATGTCGTCGGGCGCGATTCATTCCAGCCGGGAAGGATCAACGCACAATGATACCCAATATAGCACCAAGAAAGCCGGCGACAGCCCACCCCTCGCGTGAAGGAAAAAAGGGCCATTTGCCATCTGACACACACCGCCGCTGCATCCGCTGTACCAACACTCTCCGCGGTTGACTCGGTCCTTGAGGTGATCCTCCCGGTAATACGAAGCTCTGCGTCAATATATCTCCGCACCGCTGCAATGCACCCTCGGCTGGGCGCTGCAGCCTTCCCCCATCCCGCTTACACGACCTGCGGCGGCCCAAGGCAGCCTCTGTGGAAGGCTGCAGAAGGCGCACATACCCTTCCCGAGCCGAGCTGAAGCGCTCACATGATGTGCTGTCGTTGATATTAAAAAAAACCCATCCCGTCTCTCCATATTCTCGCGTCAGCACAGGCTGACAACAAGCCTTCTGCTTCCGGGTACCATGCACAAGTAGCACCTGGCGGGGGCCGGCACCCGGCCATCGCCTTGGCCACGGAATGGACGGCGGGGCGGGGCCAGTGGAGAGGAGGAGGGTGTGTTGCGGCTGATGGGTGTCGGATACGAGAAATTCCATGTGCGAGGGGCGGTTCCTGAAGTGGCCGGTAGCGTCGCGGCGACAGTCGTTGGATGCCATGTATGTATGTAACATATATTGGTGAGGGGCTGTCGCCTGATCAATGAGAGGCGGCCTCTGGCGATGCCAACGGCGGGCGGGGCGTCCATAGCCTGATGCAGGCTGCAAATTCCATCTGGCAATGGCCTGGACACGACAGCTGGTCCCACTTTCCAAGGAGCTGAGAAGAGACAGCCCCAGAAGCAACCAGCTCGTTATTCCCCGAGCCGTTATAGCTGCAGTGCACCCACTAGACTAATGCATCCTCCATGCCAAGCACCTGCATCTTCGTATTCATGGGTCGAGAGATGCGGGGGAGCTGCACTTAGCCGTGGCGCGCCCGCCCGCCACTTGGGGCACATTCCGTGACGGCCTTCCATTGCCGGCCCCGGATTTCTTTTTTCCTTCTCTCTGCGAAATGGCAGGGGTGTTGGCTACATATCTCCCAGGACGAGGTTCAAAGGAACGAGGGGCTTATGCTTGTGTGACATCATGACTTATTTGACGCTCTCGACGGCGCATCCAGATGTCAAAAAAAAACGGGAGGATACAGACAAGAGACTGGAACTACCACGGAGATGCCCAAGCAGAGAAGGATGTTTGCCTGTTACGCAACGGGACAAGTCAAACCTTTCGAGGCAATCAATCCTGCCAGACTGCCCCGCTTCGGGATGCTCAGCTCTGCTGTCGTGGTACGGCCAATTAGTTGTGCTGGTTTTTTTTGTCACGAGAGCTGAGTGGCCGCTGGGCGTTACTTGTTGCGTGACTTGTCTGCAAAATGCGTTGTCGGGCTTACATGGGGCCTTTTTTTCCCCTCGTATTTGTCTCACCCTCGTCTGCGCTGGTGCTCCACGGCAACAGCCTCAGATCCGGAGAGGTTTGCTATTGATGCGACAAAGAGGAGGAACAGGCGCAGCAACCTCGCGCACTGCACCTGCAAGGGGGTAAACCGCCCATCCTAACCGTGATATAATTTTATGCCGTCATTACCCAGCAAGTGTAGTCGAACGTTTTAGCAAACCATGATGGAGCAGCAGAACGAGATGTAGGGGAGAATAAAAATGGCTCAATCGAAACGTTACAACGACACCGTCGTGAAAATCAGGGCTAACTCTTCGATCCATAGTGGTGACGGACACGATGAGCATCGTCTCCATAAGATCGAGAATGCCTCTCCAATATCAGGAAAACCCAAGCACCACCTCCTCTCCCGCCCTCAAAACCTTGAACCTTTACCCTTCCGCTTGTCGCGCCGCCCGGGCTTCTCGCCCACGCTCTACTCGAGCGCCCTGGACCGGCGGTTGAACTCTTCGACAGCCACCGCGACGCTCCTGTAAAGGAACGCCCGTCCGCTCTCCTCGCCGAGCGGGATGAACGGTCCGTTGGTCCCGCCCCTCAGCACCAGGCTCAGCCCCGTCCGCTCCTTGGAGATGGTCTGCACGTCCTTGAGCGGAATGTCCCACTCGGCCGTAAGCCGCCGGCTGCGGATGAGCAGGATGCGCGCGTACGTCACGATCACCACCTTGTCCTCGCGGGGTAGCTCCACGTGCGCCACGTAGTCCTCGTCAAAGTACTTGCCGTTGTCCACCTGTTTCAGCCACGACTGGCCAAGCGCCTCGCGCTGGCTGTAAGGACGCACTATGCCGTCGCGCGAGATGAAGCGCGTCAGCCGGACCCGGTCAAGCTCGGACCCGTCAAACACCGTTGTCGTGTTGCGGATGCCTTCCGACACGTTGGATGCCAGGTCCAGCACTCCAATCACCGGCTTCGTCGTCAGGCCCAGGACTCCCTTGCCAACGCCCTTGAAGAAGCCGAGCGCTCCCTCCTGCTCCGCCCCCTCGAGCGGTTTGCGCGCGAGCCCGCCCACGGCCGATCCGACCGACGTGAAGAGTGAGTTGGCTCCCGTCGTGACGCCATAGAGAGCGTGTTTCGGCCGGTTCCGTGCTCGGGTGATCCGTCTGCGGTCTTGGAACTGCTTGTCCAGGGTCGCGGCCGCGAGGCCCTTGGAGATGGAGCCTGTGAACTTGGAGAACGAGTCCGAAAAGCCATAGACCGTCTTCTTCGCGAAAGATGCCGCGCCACGGGCCAACCCCATGCCGATGTCCTCGGGCCGGTCTGACATGATCAGCCCCTGGTACGGCTCGTAAAAGACGTCGGCCACGCCCGAGCTGATGTTGCTGAACAGACCCACGGGGTTGCCCAGGAAGTCGGCCGAACCCAGGATCTTGTGCACCTGATAGAGAGCCTCCTGGCTGTAGTGGTTCGACACGTTCTGCGTCAGCAGCGGGATTGAAACGCGCACGTTCTCCAGCATGAGCGCATTCAACCGGAGTGGTGCGTCATTGACGTTGCCGATGGCCATGGTCATGATGTTGAGGAAGAACATGAGCGGGTTCCGCGAAGATGTCTTGTCCTCGGCGTTGATGCGCTCTGTGCGCACAAACGAGAGGTCCAGCTGCATCGGCTGGATGTTGAGCAGCTCAAAGTAGATGTCTTGTGCCGCCTGCTGTTGTCTCGGCTCCGGTATGTCCACGCTCTCGTCGCAGAGCTTGCCCTCGTCTTTGTCCGTCTCCCACGCCGCGCCAGGCACCTTGGAGTAGTCCAGAACCGCGTACACAAAGTCCTCGTCCAGGTCGACAGTCATCTGCTGAAGCAGAACGGTGGCGTACTTGATGTACAGCACTCCGTACGAGTCGTCCTTGACCCGTGTGACCATTGCGTGCAGCGAAGGATGGGCGTCGATCTCCTGCGCCCGCTTGGGGACGACGCTGGGATACAGGATCATGGGGAATATGCCACCGTACAACTGATTGTCGATCTGTATCCACTTGACTGCCAGGCTGACTGTTTGATACAGAGGCGACTCGCTGTAACGGAGAAGCACGTCGCGGAGCGTGATGTAGGCGAGCTCCTTGAGCTGAGGGTTGATCAGAGAGATGCCTATGCCGGCAAGCTTCAGCTGCGCCTGGAACGTGGTGCCCACATCCTGGCTCTTGACTTCGAATCCGCCGTCGGTGCTCATGCTCGACTGAGTATTTGTCCTGCGCAGACCCGACTTTTGCCGGTACAGGCTCTTGGACTGCTTGAAGTTTCTCAGAATTAGCGTTTGCATCGGCCCTTCGGCAGTGACGTTGATATCGATAATCTTTGCCTGGCCCGACGCCGCCACGAACTTCATCGGGACGAGGTTGCCAATCTCGGCAAGCTTGACATGTCGCTCCTTGCCGAAGGCGCTGATGACAATCTCTCTGTGCTTGGCAGCCGGGAAGTCCCAGGCGTACGGCATTATGCTGCGAGGAGGGAGACGGTATCTTATCTGCCGCCAGCCCGATCTATCTTCACCCTCGTCCTCCTCAACGTTGGGGTTGGCCTGGTAGAAGGTGAATTCTGTGTCGCTCTCGTTTCGCATGCTGAAGGGCCAGTTCTTGGTCTCCATGCTGAGCGTCACGAAAATGGTGGCTTCCTCCACCAAAATCTCGACTCGGATCAACCGCTGCCTCTGTCCTGGCTTGGCGAGCTTGACGTGCGTTGTGCCGATGTCGGAGATGTTGAAGGGAGACGTCCACTGACTGTTGACTCCTGGATAGCACAAGCACAGCTGCTTGACTGGTGTCCTTTGCAGGAAATGCAGCGGCCGCAGGGCCCCGGATTCGAGCGTCATCAGGCTAGACGAGCTGGGCTCGCGGATGTTGATCTCGTCGCCCAACTTGTTCTGCACAACAAATCTCGGGGCCAGCGTCACGACCTTGGTCATCTTGTATTTGCCCTCGCCCGACTGCACCGAGATGCCGATGTGGATCTCGGCGTTGCGACTGGTGGACTGTAGGACAATGTCGGAGGTGCTGCCGATGGCGTCGAAGCTCTGGTTCTTGCTCCATTCCGAGTCTCCCACCGTCAACGAGGCGCGGTTCCGGTGGTCATCGTTACCAAAAGAAAACATTATGGGCTGAGCCTTGGGGCGCTCGGTCTCTGCCAAGTCGATGAGCTGGCGACCATGTGTTGATCCCGAGCCTGGCGCGGCCTTGGCGTGCTGCATGAAACCCCTGGACCGGATGTTGATGTCGAGGCCGGTCTTGTTGAGGATGACGTAAGGGCTGTAGACAGTGACCTTGAACGCGCCGCCCCCATCTGGTATTCGGTAATAGTGCATGCGCAAATTCAGGTTCCGACCCTGCTCGTCTCTGCAGGTCAATGTCGTCTCCTTCTTGAAGTCCTCCGTGCTGCCAGGGTTTATAATGACAAACTCGCTCGGCTTGAAGACAGTGTCTTGCATGTCTACACTGACGAGCAGGAGGTGGGACAGCTCGACGACGTGCACTGGACTGACACCGCCCTTTCTAAGGAAATTCGTCCAGTCCTTCTTGGTCTGCTTGTCATAGATGCGGTACTTGAAGTCATACGGAAGCAGATTTTCCAGCACAACAGGGGCCGAGAGCTTGACGCGCATGTAGGGGTAAGTGCTACAACAGGAAACAGGTCAGCAGCAAATCCCGTCATGGGGTACAAAGCGGGGCGAACTTACTTGCTCAGGGGGTTGCCCTTTTCAAAATTGGCATGCAACTGGAAATAAAAGGGGTCGCCTTGCTCCCCTTTGCAGACCATCGTGCGCGTGGGCCGTTTGAGAAGATCCCTCCACCACAGCGCCTCGGTTGACCACGCGTAGCCAAAGCCAGAGTCTGGGCGCACCAGGAGAGATTTGAGATAGACAGCCCCGACCGGCGCTGGGCGCGCCTCTCCGGGAGCAATCTTTTCGATCTTGAGCAAGTTGCCCTCTTGGGCGTCGTAGACACCAAGCTCGACTGGGATCTGCGTGTGGTTCTCGACCAGAAGCGGCGACCGCAGCGTGACGTACTTCACGTTGTCCTTGCCCAGAGAAACCTCTACGAGCATCCGGTGAAGCACTTTCTCGGCCTTGGGCTTGAGTCCATAGAGAAACTCTCCCTCGCGGTTCAGCCGGATGTTCTTAACTGGGTCAAAGCCGCTGCCCTCGAGCTGGACAGAAACATTGCTGGAGTCGGCTTCAGACATCAGACTCTCGCGCATCTTCTCCCAGTGCTCGAAGCTCCATGGAGCCTCCTGGCCCTCCTCCAGCCTGAGACTGATGTTCTCGTCCGATGTTGGGTTCTTGGAGCTGACAACCACATCGAAACCGGTGTAGTTGCGGATCTGGTACGGGGCCTTGACATCGCGCGGTTTGCCCAGAACATCCTCGTCCTGCGTGAGAAAGGCAAACGACTTGGAAGCGAGCGCAATCGTCGCCGTCGTGATCGTGACGTCGAATGTCTGTCTTGAGGTGACGTCAATGGAGAGGAGACCAGACTCCTGATCCCTAGCGACGCCAAACCCGACCTTCCAAGGCTCAAGCAGAGGCTCCCACGCAGACTTGGAGAAGTTGTAGACGTTGATGTACATGTCTATTGCCGTCTCCGCCTTAAGACTGCTGGACCAGTCCTCGGCTGTGGTCGTGAAGTTTTTGATGCTCAGGTCCATAATGGGAAGCTCGTGAAGATCACCAATCAGAACCACTCGGATTCCCTCGATGGTTGCGGTCAGAGTTTCTCGCCTGGCGGGTTGTTTGGAGACGTCATGCGGGCCTCCTGGCCCCGGTTTCTGGCCCCTGTTACTGGCGGTGGTCGTTATTGTCTTGGTTTTGTTCGCACCCATAACCGATTGACCTTTGCCACTAGCTGTACGCTGCTTGAGGCCAGCCTGGCGTAGTTGCTTCGCCTTGGTCTCCGCTGCACTCGCCTTCGGGTCTGGCTGGTCGTCGCTCGAGAGCTCCGAAGCCTTCTGGATAATCTGAAGGGCGACGAGAATATCGCGCAATGAAAGCCGCAGTATCAGTGGCTCGATATCGATGTGGATGTTCGTCTCGGTAGGCCTTGAGCTATCCATCGAAAGCCGGATCGAGAAGTCATCGATGATCCTCAAACGAGACTCTTCGAATCGGTCCATTCGGCACAGATACATGCCGATCTCCGAGACCTGGAAAGTCAAGGCGTGCTGTTTGGACAAGAGTAGCTGTTTGGTACCCAGCACTATCGCCTCGGAGCTTGCGCTGACTGGATTGGCGATGAGAATGACCTGGGCGTCCACAATGTTGAGGCGGACGGCAAGGTTCAAAGTGGATTCTTCGTCGTCGTCGTCGTCGGTAGTGGTCGTCGGAGTCTGCCTGGCGTCGCGACTGATGCTACTCCGCCCTGGTTTCTGACCAGCAAAAGCGACCTGCATTGAGTCGGCGTCTGATTCATCTGGCGTCTCGATTGGACTCTGGAGCTCCTCGATGGGCACCCCAGATTCTTCCACAGTAAGGGCGGTGGTGATGAACCCTTGGAGCATGAATAGGTAGTCGAGAGCAAATATGACCCGGGGGCTGTCGATGGCAACCATGGCAATCACGTCGCGCACCTTGCCGCTCGTCATCGACACGCTCGCCATGAACTGCTGGACCTTCTTATTACGGGAGGTCATGATCTTTTTGAACTTGTTGTTCTCCTGGGATCGGCTGTCATAGATGGTGAAGGAGTGGATGACGAACTCGGACTCCAGAGCGCCATTTGACTGCATGCGCAATTTAAGCCTGCTGTCGTCGAGCGAGAACCTGGACAGACTAGCTTTCTCGACGTCTCCGATGGGCTTGTCCTCGAACCCATTGATGAGCTCCAGCCCGATGGTGTGGACGTTAAACACCAGGTCAAGACGCGTCCAGGCCTTTGACTCCGTACCAATCTCTGGAGAAAGATTGACTTGATCATCGCCGGATGACCCACTGTTGTCTGATGACTGCGTCTTTGCCCTCTGAAGGGTTCCGGGGTCGACGTCTTTCTCGGCAGCCTCATCGGTATTCTGGTCCGGATCCCCGGCGAAAGCAGCGGGCACAGACCTCGAGATTTCCAGCAGGAAGCGGAGCTGATGCTGTGTAACTTTGAGGTAAAAGTCTGTCATGTGGCCTTCTATCTCCAGGTCTGGCCGTTTGACGCCCTCCTTGTGTTCGGCATATGTCATCTTGAAGCCGAAGTCAACGTGGTCGATGAGTTCGAGCTCTTCTGACTTGTCCTCGGGGTAGTGGAAGAGTGAGGTGAGCCTGATGTTCCTGATGCCGGCCGACAGCTTCTGCCCAATCTCTGAACTTTCCGAGTCGTCCAGCGGGGCGAACTTGTTCTGGGCGTAAATCTCTCCCAGGTAGGCTGTGACCAGGTCCCGCTTCGGGTTGTTGTTCATGACGACTCGAGGGAAAACAACAATGGGAGTCTTGATGATGACGTCGAATTTGATACGGCTGTTGCCTTGCTGAAGCTGGGTTGCCTGGTTCGCTGCTGCTTGCCGGGCAGCATTGAAGATGGCCTGCATCTTGCCAAATTTGACAAGGAAAGCGACAATCTTCCGGAAGGGCTCCTCCATGAAGTTGACCTTCACGGAGCCTGCACGGAGATGGATGGACGAGTCGTGGCCGGGGTATGACTTGGATTCAGGGTCGTAAGTCTCGTACCGGAAATCGGCAAGATCGTCTCCCTGGATGGTGACTAGCTGGCGAATGCTGGACTCCTCCGAAACGCCGAGGTTGACGTCGTCGATCAGCGACAGGTCTCCGAGCTTTGTCGATACACGCATGGTCCTGCCCAGCATAAAGACTCCGACGTCGGCGTGGTTGAACGACAGCGTTGCGAGACGGATGCCGTCGTTGTTCAAGATCATCCGAATAGTCTTGAGATCGACTTTCACTTTGATGGCGCCCGCCTGTTGTTGCTGAGGCGGAGGTCCTGCCGGCTCCACAGCGATTTCCACCTCGGAGCCGTCGTCCGTGATGGCCTTTTGTGGCGAATTGGTGTTGTTGATGTTGTTGTTATTAGCAAAGGTGACGAGGATGAAGTCCAAGAGAGTAAGCAGTGTCTTGCGGGTGACGATGAGATTGATGGTGGAGACAGCAACATTGATGTTAGTTTCCACGCCTTCGTAGACCGACATGAACTCGGGCGAGTCCTTGTTGACCCTGACGAACTTGACGTGCACAAGCTCGCGATGCTGCTCGCGGTCCTCGATGTCGCCGGACGAGACAATCGACTTGAATTCGGCGGTGGGGTTGGACACAAAGTCGTCCACGTTCACCGAACCCAGTGACACCTCGGCGGCCATGTCGAACTGGCGGATGAAGTATTCCAGGTCAAAGTTCTGCGCAACCAGCTCGACAAGTAGCGCATCAGGCTTCTTCCCGTCGGGGTCGCTCCGGTACAGCGAGCCACGGAGCTCGTCAACCGCAAACTTGAGCTCGAAGGTTCGCTGCTGCATCTTGAGGTGCTGGTTGACCGAACCGTCGCTGGCATCTTCAAACTCGTCGTCGTCGTCGCCCGCGTCACTGAGTACGATGGCGGCCTGTTGGCTGGGCGCAAACGAGAGCAGCTGGGATGAACTGCGGGCGCGTGATTTTCTAATGCCCGACCGGCTGGACATGTTGCTCATGAGCCGTGGTCGCTTGAAGGTTGGCTCCATCTGGGGCTGTGTCGTTTCTTCTGGGTCTCCGAACCTCGGGATGGCGGCATTGATGATCTGCATCAGGTTCTTGTATTTTGTGTCCGAGGCAACAGCGTGCAGCACGGGCATGTGGCCGGATACCTTGACGCGAGTGAGGTTGGGCGCCTTGGGCATGATGGAAATGGCCACGACAAAATCGACATTGATCTTGTCCACGACGTGCATCATCTTGGATTCGTCCCTGTTCACCAGTTGTGCCTTTGTCTCCTCGATGGATGTGCCGATGAGGAGCTGTGTCGAAGTGAGCTTTACAAGGAAGCGGTCGTACATCAACGACTCAAGGCGCTTGAAGTCCTCGTCAGTGTAGGATTGGCTCTGCTTGGACTGGACCTGCTTCATGGTGTCCTTGTCTACCAGCTCGCTGTTGAGGCTGATGTGTCCGGCATCGAGGATGATGCATGTCGACTTCTCGGTCGTGATGCTGAGCGGCACGATGATCAGGGGAGCCTGCAGATCGAGCTTTGCGTTGATGGTCTTGTGCTCCTCCAGGGCAAATTCGAGGCCGGCTCGGGTCTGCTCCCGGAGCCCCTCCACCGTGGCTCCGGCGGACTCCATGAGGGCCGAGATGGACTCCATGTGCCTTTCTGGTGGCCTAAAGAAGTCGACAATCCCAATGACGATGTTGGGGTTCCAGACAATCTCGAGGGGGTTCAGCTTTGCGGTGACCGCAATGTCGCCCTGGCCATCCAGGGGGTTCTGCTCGACTTGGAGCTGGAAAAATGCCTCCTCTTCATGTCTCTCAAGCTCGACGATCGACATGCGCTTCTTCGTGCGAGTGTCGGGGGCATCCTTAACCCTGACAATCTCAGGGAAGACCGTGTTGGGCGTCGTACCGTCGTTGACCCTGAACCCACCCAAGCCCAAGTCGAGGAAGGTTGAGTCAACCCTCTTGATGGCTTTTGCCTTGAAGAGGTCGAAGTGGAGACTGACCAGGTCTCGAGTGTCGCCGTGAGGGTTCTGCTTGAGGGTCAAACTTCCCGTGCTCAGGGAGGCCTCGATCTGCAGCTTGACGGTTTCTCGTGGCTCGTCGATCGCATCAGCAAGTGCCGTCTTCTCATCCCAGTCAATGACTTCGTAAAGCTCTTTTCTCTGCTCTTCTGTGATCTTGGTGTTCTCGGCGTCCTCCGCTGGCAGCTGCTCTGCCGCAGGCTTGGCACCCCAGACCCAGGAGAGCCATCCCTGCTGCTCTTCCTGTTTCGGGGGTTGGTTCTTCAGAGCGGCGGCGTTGTCCTTCTTCAGCTGGTTCCGTGCCAGCGAACGCCAGAAACGCAGGTCCTCGTAGTCGAGCTTCTGCTCGAGCTTTGTGATCTCGTCGTTTTCGTCAGGCTCGAGGTTGGGGTTCTGCTTTCGCTTCTTGAACAGCTCAATGTACCGCAGGCGGTCGTCGCGCCTCTCCTTGAAGTAGTCCCAGGACCACCGGCGATTCCTCTCGTGGATCTTTGCTAGAACGGCATTACCCGCAAATTTGAACCACGCCCTGGGATCCTCCTTGGGGGTAACGCCCTTGGGCTGGTACTTCTTGTACTCTTGGTGGCGGATGAAATAGTGGAACAGGTCCACCATCATCAGCCCGTCGCGGTACTGGTCATCGTCGAGCACCAGGCCTATTTCGTCAAAGAGGAGGTTTGCCTTGAACTTTGGTACTTCGGTCTTGCCGGACTTGTCCATCTCAATTTTGGCCTGCCCGCTGACGGGTTTCAGAATGAACTGGTGGTTGTGGGTCTCGGAGCGGTCGTCGTCGGGTATCATGTCCCTGAACATCTGTGTGAGCTCGTCGTGCGTTGGGGGCTCCTCGCCAGGCGTTTCTGCCTCGCGGCCGGAGCCAAACAGCTTGGCATCGGTGTCCCAGTAAATAGCAAGCGCGCCTAGGGTGGCCAGCTTGTGTGTGGTGCCCGTCGAGTCCTGGATGAAGGCGGGCTGCCACTTCCCGTCGGTGCTGACCGCACTGAACTCCTGGAGCGTAACACCGAGGGCGAACGGGTGGCCCGGGGCTGATATGGAGTCCTCGTATCGGACGTGGATGTTCTTGATCGTGACCTGCAGATTGTCGACGATCTTGGTGGCGAAGCTCTCCATGAAGCTCTGGCTGCGCTTCTGCTCCTCCTGGCTGAGTCCCTCTTGGGACCTCTCCTTGAGCAGCTCGGCCGAGTCAAGCTTTTCCATCTTGATGCGCTGTCCCCGCCGCTCCTCCTCGGCCTCATCGTACTCAGCCTCCTCCTTGGGCGAGGCGAGGAGGAAGACATCTTCGATGTAGACCTTGACGGGCGCGCCGCGCAGGTTGGACCACGGAATGACAAGCGTCAGGGTTCCGAGGTGGCCTTCAACGACGTTGAGGGGGAGCTTCAGCTGGTCGAGGGCTTCGCGGCGCAGTTCGAGGTTCCGGAGCTTAACATCGCCAGACCAGATGCCGACTTTGAGCTGGGCGGGATCGAAGTTCTTGACATACATGCCCAGGAACCGGTTGATCAGACCGGCCACCAGCCCCTCCAACATGGCGATAGTAGGGCTGCCGTAACCCGGGCAGGGACAAGCTCAAGTTGCAGCTTTCAGGATCCGTTGAGGGAACTCATGAGTGCAGGGTTGCCCGGCGCGATCGTGGGGTGTCTCGTGGGTTCGCGAGGCGCGGAAGGGAGGAGGGGTATCGAGGCTGCGAGGTTTGAAGTCGACGAGTCTGGTGGAGGCACGAGTAGGGAATTATAGGGGCTGCAGGACAAAATATCCGGTCAGTTAGCAAGCAGCCAAGCGCAGCACGGGTGTGGCATTTAGCGTGGTGGGGGTGGCCCAACCGTGACGGCCGCGACGCTTGCTCGCAGCGGGAACTGCGGTAGTGATGCGGGCAGATCCAGGAAAAGAACAATGCTGCAGCGAAGGGATATCGTACGGTAGGGACGTGCAACAATTCCGTGGTCGTGCCGGGCGGATGAATGGGCGTTTCGGGGCGCCTTGACGTTGGCATGCGAGCCCAAGACGAAGCTGCAAAATCAAGCGAGGCAAGGAACAAATCAAGGCGCCCACCGCCCGCTCTCGTCTGCTCCCCGTGGATTCCGTGGCGCAGCGAGGAGCTGGAAGTGGATGACGCGTGGGATGTGGCCCGTGCTCCATCGTCATCACTCACCTCACTAACGTGGGGTTTGTGGGGTGATGGCCGCCAGGGGGAGCTTGATGCCTGACCTAATCCAGCCCAGTGCGAGCAATGCGATGAATGAGGCAAGTGCCGGAAGCAGTGGAGGCCCATGCGTCAACGCCAGCCCAAACTCCCTGGGAGAGCACGAGAGCGTCATTCACCCATGTGGAAGCCCGGTGGTGGCCGGCTGCCGCACTTGCTGAATGTGCATTTCTCATTCCTCCAGTTAGAAATGCGTGAAGAATCGTCTCGACCGCCATGTGTCAAATTCTACCAATGACAGGGGGCGCCTGGGGGGGCGTTCGAGGTCTGCAGCCGCGACACGCGACTCCAGAGTGCACGAACCCCAATCTGGTGAATGTTCGAAGTCTGACGTCACGACCCGCGGGCAGACGGGAGCTTCCAAACATGGAAAACCATGAAAGTTGCATCTGCCAGGCTCAGGCGGGAGTGTCGAGTGTGTGTGGTCGCGGGCTAGAAAACCCGACGCCTGGTGGTGCGGCTGGTTCCATGTCTCCTGCGCCGTTGTGCACTACATTCCCGTGTCCATTGCTCTGATGTAGCAGGAACATCAGCCCTCCCAAGCTTCCCCATATCGTTCATTTGAACATTTGACATTTTTTGCAGAGAATTCCCCTACCTAGATAGGCAACGCAGCAGACGATAATGCTTCGCTCGTCTAGGCCTCTCGTCTCGCTGTCGGCGAAAGCCATCGAGACTCGAGCGACTGCAAATCTCGCGCTGAAAAGGGACCGCGCTCGGGTCCTGACGACGCTCTCGACTACGCCGAGAGCTCCCAGGCATTTCCTTGTCCCTGCGCGGCCGTATCGGGCCCATTACTCGACTAAAATCCCCGTTGGCGTGGACAAGGAGGCCGAGAAAGAAGTTGCCCAGCAGAAGCTCAAGGCAGATCCCGAAGCCGTCACCTCGTCGTCGACCGTGCGCAAGGCTTTGGAGCTCCCGTCAGGGGAGTCAAGCCCAAGCAACGATGAGGTCACGAAAGGCCTCAAGTCGGATATGGTAAGGACCTTGAACCCACAGTCTCGGGCGCCAATTGACTGGTGGCGGCATCACAGAACACCATCATAGACACCTTCAATCTGTCTAGCGTGCCTCCACTGTCGTACAAGCTGGGACTTGCAGGTACAATTCCGTACTTTGCGACTTCGCTCTCGACCCTGTATCTTGGCTGGAATCTCGACACGCAGTGGACGTCGAACGCCTTCCTCAATTCCTTCCTATTGCAGGATGCGACTGCGCATACCCTCCTGCGGCAGCTGGAGGCCATCCAGCTGGGATATGGCGCCGTCATCATTTCGTTTCTCGGAGCGATCCACTGGGTAAGCAACCAGCGTCCATGCTCCTAAAAAAATGCCGAATGGCAGAATGGCTGACGCCTCAAACTCCGTCACAGGGCCTCGAGTATGGAGCGACGACGCCGGACCCCAAGCGAACCAGATTCCGGTACACCCTTGGCGTCGCCGCCCCGGCTATAGCATGGCCGACGCTGCTGATGCCGGTCGAGTACGCGCTTATCGGCCAGTTCGCAGCATTCACGGGCCTCTACTACTTCGACGCACACGCGACCACTCGAGGCTGGGCCCCGACGTGGTATGGCACATACCGCTTCGTGCTCACGTTTGTGGTCGGCTCGGCCATCATGGTTAGCCTCATCGGTCGGGCCAGGATTGGCGAGGGCGGCAACAAGGAGGCTGCAGAGAGGATCAGCGACTCGAAGCATGGAAGACTAGTCAGAGAGATGCCCGAGTCGGAGTGGCAAAGGCTCGAGGCAGAGGAGAAGGAGAAGATTCGCAAAGAGAAGGAAGAGGAAGAACGCAAAAAGAAAGACGAGGAGAAGAAAGCGAACAAGGACAAGAAGAAGCAAAAGAGCGACAAGGGGAACAAGGGTGAAAAGCAGAATACCGGCGACGAGCAAAAGGAGGACAAGCAGGATGATGAGGGCAAAAAGGAGAACGAAAAAGATGAGCAGGACAAGCCCGACAAGCAGCAGGATGGAAAGGAAAAGAAGGAGAAGCAGGACGAGCCCCAGGAAGGTGGCGACGCTGATGAGGGCGACAAGCAGGATGACGTGCAGAAGAAGAAATGAAGGCGAGGCGGCCGGGCCTAAAGTCTGTGGGGATGGGGCGACGCTGGCGATTTGGCGGTCGAGCTGGGCAGGCTCGCTGCCGCTCAGCTCTAATTATGGCATGTTCGATGGCGATTTTAGCGAGCATAGCCCTGTAATTCAACATTTTGGTTCTGTACGCGCACCCCTCTCCGGCGTCATGTTTTTTTGTTTTTGCAATTGAGGCGACCGCTTCCTGGGAGACCAAGCATGACCAGCGAACGCATTTTCCCTGACGACCCATGCTGTCCAACCCTTCTGTAGGCTGGCGGTAGTTCCTCGCTACGTCGCCATTCGCAGTGGGCCTCGTCGCATTACCCCTTGCCCGCCTGGCCCACGCGGCATTGCATTCGAAGCTTTTGAGTGCCGAGCTCACCACACATAGCCCCTGCTGTACCGAGGCTTCGGTCAGGCCTGCGTCACGAGTGTTTGAAGCACCAAAAAATTAATTCTCCGACCCAAGACGGCGGCCACAAACACCAGCCATGGCCGCTCCCGGGCTGCCCACAAGCCCTAGGCCTGGTATCCGCACTCGCCTCGCGACTCTGCACCTCGCCGCGCCAGCACCAGCGCTTCCCGCCGGCCCGCACACAAGCTATCGTCGACGGCGTAAAAGTGGGGGCCGAGTCCGAGCAAGCTCGGACTTGGCCTGCGAGGCGGCGCCCGGTGGCGACCATGGCCCGACCAACGAACGACGCCGGAGCGCCCGGCCAAGGGCTGAGCGGGCGGGTTGCATGGGGCCGGCCCATCTGGCACGCTGCGGCCTCGGCGATGTATTAAAGCAGCGAGTGCTCGTCCCTGGTGGGCAGTCCCGGCAACCCCGCCGCCGGGTTGGCCCGCCTTGTAGAAAATCCACGCGCCTCCTGCGAAGCTTGTTTCTTCATCGTGTCTGTGCTCTTCGGTCCCCTCGCTATCGAGACTGTTTGTTTTGGGACTCGACAGTTTTGCAACATCCACTCAACAGCCCGCCCTGCCCATATCGGAAAGCTCTCTCGCCGGGAAAAGAGAGGCAGGATGAAGGTCCTGGTAGCAGGCGCCACTGGCACCATCGGGAGCGAGGCCCTGCTCCACTGTCTCGAAAACCCACACATCACGTCCGTTGTGGCTTTCGTCCGGAAACCGCTTCCAAAGGACTTGTATGCAAACGACAAACTCACATCTGTTATTGTGGAAGACTTTGAGGAGTGGCCCGATGCAAGACTCGAGGCTGTCGCTGACGCGGATGCAATGATCTGGTGAGTATCTAAAGTTGTATTTATTAATTAATCACTAAATTCCCCCGGCCATTTCTTGAGTTCAACCACTCATCTTTCACCGTTCTGACGAGTACCATTGCTTTGTAGGGCTCTAGGGACGCTTGACGGTGACACCACGGTCAATCTCGATTACCCTCTGGCATTCATGTCGTCATTTGTCAAGACTCTCCATCGCAAGCCTGGTACTGCAGCTCAAGGCTCTGGAGATCCATCAAAATTCAGCTTCATCTACCTGAGCGGACAGATGATTGAGACAGACCAGAGCAAAGGGTTGCATCTCATACCTGCTGCCAGAAAAACCAAGGTAATTACCCGGCCATGTGTTAGCATTTGAGCACCCGCAAGTCCTGACTTTGTCCGCGCCCTGTATCAGAGCGTGTTTGAATCGGCGGCACTCAAGTTCACCGAGGAACATGGCCGGCTGTGGCAGACTCTCATAGTCAGACCGGGAGGCGTCATGCCAAAGGACACCATTGCAACAAGTATTCTTGGCCTGGTTATCGGGAAGGACTGGTCCATAGGGGTCAGGGAGCTTGGTGTGTTCCTGGCGGATCTGGCTGTCCATGGGAACAAGGACAAAGTCTTCTTTGAAAACGACGACATTCTGAAAAGGGCTCGGCAGCTTCACTGTCACGGTCCGGCCGGGCGGGTGCCTGAGGCACCCACCGAGTCAGAGGTATAAGTCGGAGCATCACCAGCGGAGGCGCCTCCACTAGATAGCTTCCTCTTTGTGCAACAACAAAGCCTTTCCTTGAGACCTTAGGGCGCGCACCGTGGCATTCACCACGCCCGGGCTAAAACTGGGTAATGGCGGAAAAGAGCTGGTGGCAGCCATGGGATGTCCAGCAACGATGAAGATTACGGGGTCACACGCCCATTTCATAAGCCGGCGGTTTGATCAAAATTTCGGTGCACTCTCTCGTGCCTCTTCCGGGGGTGGGATCGCGGTGATGCACAATCTCTCCGGGCATAGTACTCGCAAACCACGCACTTTTTGCACATGAGATAAGGAGGCAAGTAAACATATGCTGAAAAGGAAAGCCAGCGGAATCCTTCTTCAGGATTGGTTCCATCGCATAGCATGGCGCATCTGGATTCCAGGAAGCCTATCGCCTCTGAGCTGAAAGTTCTGGTCAAGACCATTACTCCGTCGAACCAACGGGATATTTTATATAAGCGCCAACTATCCCTCACATGATATACCAAGCCATGAGCATGGGGAAGGGCATTGGGGCTCTGCTCCGCTATGGTCCTCGGCCCCATATTCGTCGGCATCCCGGTCCGGACGATCCTCCCCACACTCCCTACGGCTGGACGCCAAGCCGTGGCACGTCCTGGGTGAGCTGAAAAGGTATCTCAAAAGCAATGGTAGCCAGTCACTGCCTGCGAGACACAGGGGCACTATTCCTCGTCGGAAATTATCTACTCTGGTTGGAGGCGAATGGCTTGAAACCAGACAGTCTACTGGCCGGCGTTTTCTGACCGCTTGGTTTTGCTTTCTTTTTCCGTGCGGCCTGGTATGGCTCAGCCAATCGCCAAGCATCTACTGTACGTCCATTGGTTTTAACGTATGCCCTCAACAATGTGGCTGGGAAGCAAGGGATATGCAAAGCCAAGCATTGCCCAACATGTGTATACACCTTCCCCTCGTCAATCGCAACCACGACCTGTCCACATCGCGGGGTGTCGGTGCTGTCTTCCATACACCTAATCAGACCCCCTAGGGCCATCAGACCTACCACCGTGCTCGTCAGCATTCGCGGAAAAAAGGTTGGTCTCCGCCGAGAAAGGCTGCCGCTGACCCGCCAGTCGGCATTCGCGGCGAATGCCTCCCCCGCGACTGACGCTCGCCATCTGCGTGTCACTCTAGGGATACAGACCCCGGTCATAGAAAGCATAAAAGCCCTGATCGCTCGCTTCTGTCCTGGCTGCGTTGTCGAGCCCTTTCTCAAATTCGTCTTCAATCATCCTCGTTTGTGCAACGCCTGCAACCATGGGTATTTTCAACAGACTGCCTCAAGATCTGGACGAGGTCGATGTCATCATCGCGGGGGGTCAGTCATCTCGGCAAACCAGAGAGATGCTGCAGCATGAGGTGCTGACGCTGTGACGAAACAATACAGGCGGGACGGCAGCATGCGTCGTGGCGGGTCGCCTTGCCGAGGCGGATCCGGACCTGAGCATCCTCGTCATCGAGCGAGGTCGGGACAACTTTAATGTCCCCCACATTGTCACGCCGATATATGCGCCAGCCAACCTGGTCCCGGAAATGAAGACGGCCATCTTCTACAAGGGCCGCAAGTCCGAGGAGCTGGGAGGGCGCGAGCCCATCGTCCCCAGCGGCGGCACGCTGGGGGGCGGCTCCTCCATCAACCTCTTGATGTACACGCGGGCCCAGCGCTCAGACTTTGACTCGTGGAAGACCCCCGGCTGGGGCGCCGACGACATGCTGCCCTTCCTCCGCAAGCTCGAGACCTACCACGGCCCGGGCCCCGAGGCCGCGCACGGCTCCGACGGGCCCGTCCACGTCTCGAGCGGCACCTTTATCGGCGACCGGGTCCAGGGCGAGTTCCTCCGGTGCGCGTCCGAGGTCCTGGGCGTGCCGCAGGTGCCCGACCTGCAGGACCTCGACGCCAACGACGCCGTCGCGCCCTGGCTCAAGACCATCTCGCCCGCCACCGGCCGCCGCCAGGACGCCGCCCACGCCTACCTGCACCCCAAGCTGCGCGACATGGACTCGGGCGCCGCCGCCGCCAACGCCGGGTACCCCAACCTGCACGTGCTGACGGAGCACCTCGTCGTGCGTGTGCTGCTCGAGGACGCGCCCGGGGAGGGCGCGGCCAAGCGGCGCGCCGTCGGCGTCGAGCTCGCCCTGACCCCGGAGTTCCTCGAGGCCGCCGCCGCCAACGGCGACGGCCACGCGCAGCCGCCGCGCACCGTCCGCGCCCGCCGCCAGGTCGTCGTGTCGTGCGGCGCGCTGGGCTCGCCCGCCGTGCTGGAGCGCTCGGGCATCGGCCGCCCGGACGTGCTGGCGCGCGCCGGCGTGCCCCTGGCCGTGGCCCTGCCGGGCGTCGGCGACAACTACCAGGACCACCACCTCGTCATCTACGCGTACGAGTCGGCGCTCGAGGAGGGAGAGACGGTCGACTCGCTCCTCTCCGCCAGGCTGGCCGCGGCCGACGCCGTGCAGGCCGGGGACAGGCGGCTGGGCACCAACGGCATCGACGCGTGCGCCAAGGCGAGGATGAAGGCAGAGGATGTCGCCTCGCTCGGGCCGGACTTTGAGGTCCCCTGGACCAGGGACTTTAGCCACGACCCCAACAAGCCTGATATGATGTTTGTGGCCATGACAGGGTGAGTCCGTGCTCTCATTTCCTCTTGGTTCGAGGTATTCTCGGCCGTGGCGTCAGGACCGTCACCTGCTCGACGTCACATATCCCCAACTCTCCTTCGCTCTAGCTAACAGCCCACATCGCGTGCCGTAGACACATACACGCCGCATTGTTGCCCGAAGGGCAATACATCGGCATGGGAACCTTCAGCCTGTACCCCTACAGCCGGGGCCACGTCCACATCACCGGGCCCTCGGTCACGGACCCCCTCGACTTTGAGACGGGCTACTTCAAGGACCCGCACGACCTGGACCTCAAGAAGCTGATATGGGCCTACAAGAAGCAGCGCGAAACGGCGCGGCGCATGCACTTCTTCCGCGGCGAGACCCCGAGCTTCCACCCGGCCTTCCCGGCGGGCTCCAAGGCCGCCTGCGTCCGGCTGACGGCCGCCCCGGTGCCGGGCGAGGTGCGCGACATCGAGTACGACGACGAGGACGACAGGGCCATTGAGCGGTGGATCCGCGGCAACGTCTCGACGACGTGGCACAGCCTCGGGACGGCCAAGATGTCGCCCGTCGAGCAAGGGGGCGTCGTCGGCCCGGACCTCTCCGTGCACGGCGTCGAGGGCCTCAAGGTGGCGGACCTCAGCATCCCGCCCGAGAATATCGGGGGAAACACGTGCAATACGGGCTATGTTATTGGCGAAAAGGCGGCTGATATCCTTATCAAGGAGATGCGTGCTGGAACAGTCAAGAGTGGACAAAGGTGAACTGTTGAAATTATCTGGAGCCACTTGCCGCCTGTAAATCTAATGATATCCGGACCTGAACTGCGAGGATCAAATGCAAAACAAAGACTGGGAACAAAGGATTGTAAAAGTTCTTTCAAGGCTTTCAACGGTCCCCAGACTGCCTCCTTTGTGCCGGCACCAGACAAAGAAACCAGTCCATCACTGAAAGGATATGCCCACTTGCTCCCGGGCAGGTTGCCGGGTACAAATAGATGTAGTTGTGCTGACCTTCCGAATCAAACCAAGACCCAATCCACTGCTTGCACCCGCCGCCCGCAGAACACGACATCCATCACTTCGCAAAATGCCCAAAACCAAACCTTCCCCGGTTGATTTCCTTACCGCCTTTCCCGCGGAATACTGTCGAGTTTTCAACCTCGAAAAGCGAATGAAGGAAAAGCATAGGGAGTGCGCTAAATATCGGGATGAGTTCAAAAAGCTCATCCGGGATAATTACGAGCGCGCATCTATCCTGCATAACCTCCTCTATCCCCAGGGGCCTGAAGACGACGCCATTACCAAGGGGCTGTACCTAGAATTCATCAAAGGTGCCGCCAAGTCGTTCAGAAGCGGGAAGGTCGAGGGCCGTCGCACCTTGAAACGCATCGAGGAGACGGGCGAGCAATATGGCTTGCTTATGGCGGAGTACAGCGAAGCCACATGCGAGCTCACTCTAGTAGCAAAGGGTGTCGAAGGCTGGCATACGGCATGGCTTGAGAGAGAGCCCTTTTTCGACTGTGAGAATGGATATCGGTTTGTCAGAGAGGCCCGGGAATCTTCTTCCAGCGAGCTTCACAGGTTCCGTCGCCTAAACGGGCCACTAGACCAGGTAGCATTCCATAAGTACCCCATGATTCGCTGAGTGTGGCACCTGCTGGGTGCAAAGAGATGCAGAGGTTTGCTAGCAAGAAGCTCTGCGCCGGTAGTTCTGACGACGGCTGAACTTTTCCATCACGTGTTATCCGCTTTTCCTTCGTCAGAATGCCTGCTAATTAAGGGTTTTGCTATTTTGGCCTTTTTCTCTCAATATATTTACTTACGAACTTTAATTATCTAAATACCATCTGTTCACAGCATGTATCCAACAACAATTGACCTTGTTTGTAACACCCATCTATTCCAATGCATGACCACCGTCTAAGCTGCTTAAGTAATTGATATAAAATTGCTAGCCTATATGTGTGCATATTCAAACAAAAGGTGAGGCCTTCTATCCACTTCGGTCATAAACTTATACCAACAAGCCTTAAACATTCCACGGGGGCCATGCTTGCTTGTATATTGAGGCGAGGGGTCTCCCTGACTCTGATGATGGAAGCGACCTTGAGAGCGGGTGCTTTTGCTCAGTTCTCGAAGAAACTTCGGCCAGCATTTCTTCCCTGCCAGCCTTGACTGCTAAGAGCTCGCTCGATCTTGGAGTCATGTGGCTCGACCAAAAGCTTGGCAATGACCCTTTTGAGCTCTTTAATATGGGTCCGGTGCTCAAGGGACTTGATGGAAGGCACTGCACTTATCCTACAGCGAAAGCTTAGTTAGCTTGTGACAAGTCAATGTTAGGGGGGGTCTAGTTTGCTTACTGCCAAAAAGAAAGAGTCGGTTTACTCAAGCATCGCATGTGTTGTTCCTAATTCCATTGGATGCTGCTGCGTATAGACGTACGGGGGATAAAGTGGTTCTATAGGGTCTTTCTTGGGTGGGAGGATAGACATACCATTGTTCATTAGATGAGGAAAATTGCCAAAGAACACTGGACTGTTCATGCGCGGGGTGGTTGCTTCCTGGCCAGCGCTCAACAAAGGGAAATTCCTTTGTCGGGCCAACCACAAATCTCCAGGCTTTGGCCTCTACAGCGGGCAAAAAAAAAAGTCGCACATCAGCTGGCGGCGGCGGCCTTGCACAGCATGCTAAACATCTGCCCCATCCTGACCTTGAGGTTGGGCAGGACGTCGGTGTCGGGCACCTCAGAGCCCCCGAGGCCCATGTAGACGGAGTAGTTGAGGCGGCGGTACTTCTCGAGGGCCAGCGCGCCCTCCTCGCCGCGCGCCGCGTGCGCTGCCGCGGCGAGCTCGCCCCACGCCAGCTCGAGCTTCGTCGACAGGCATTCGAGCTTGTCGAGCCGGGCCTTGATACCCGGCCAGTAGTCCTCGGCGGTGCGGACCAGCTCGGCGCGGTCGGAGTCGTCGGCGGCGGGGCGGCCGCCGTGGAGGAGGAAGGAGGTGCCCGCGGCCGCGTCGGCCGCGGCAACGTCCTTGAGGATGTCGTCGATGAACAAGAGGGCGCACTCCAGCTCCATGGCCTTGTCCCGCTTGAGGCGGTCGAGGGACTCGACGCGGTCGAACACGGCGGGGAACTGCCCGAAGAGGGCGAGGATCTCGGAGGCGGTGCCTTCGGGGAAGCGGCTGGTAGGGCCGTCGGAAAGCGGGCTGGCGCGGTTGTTGGGCGACATTGTGTGCTGGGCAGTCACGATGTCAAGGGTTGAGATAGAGGCTTTGTGGTCAGATAAGCTGCGAGTGTGCTTTGCGATGGTGGTTGTACAGAGCTATCGAGTCCGTCAACCTCTTGCTGTATATATACGCGTTAGACTGCCCCTGAACAACGAGGTCGACGACCAAGACACCACACCTTTGTTCGACTACAGACAATGAGCAAAGTCTAGCTATGTGCAAATTATAGGACAATGGGATGGCAGGCACGGTGGAGGCACTCTCGATTTTGTCCAGAGTTGAGGAGATGGGGGGTAGGGGTGGGGTTGGGGATGGGAATAGCTTCAGTGGCACATGCATCAACCCATAGTCGCTTGCCGATCCGCGGCGCGTCCGTCCCTCGCCCCCTCCATCTGGTTTATCCAAAAATCAGGAATAACAGCAACAAAAAAAAACACTCCCAGCAGCCCCCGCTCAAGCATGCGCATCGAGCTCCTTCTCGGTCCACTCCCAGAGCCTCTCGGCGGCAGCGTCGTCGTAGGCGGCGGCCGAGCCCTTGCCCTTGACGCCCACGGGCACGTAGTACTCGCCCGAGACGACGCCGGCGCCGAAGCAGGCCCACTGCTGGTTGAGGGCGCCCGTCTTGGGCCCTTGGATGAACCAGGACATGACGGCCTCGAGGAACCAGCCCAGCCAGGGGTACGACTCCTTGGTGCCGCGCAGCAGGCCGGTAGCGACGACGCCCGGGTGGACGGCGACGCAGGTGATGGAGGGGTTGCGGCGGGCCAGGGCGCGGGCGTGATAGATGTTTGCCATCTTGCTGGCGCCGTAGCGGGCAAAGGGCTGGCGGTCGGCGTGGGTGGTCCTGTAGGTGGGCAGGGCCTCGGCGGCGAAGGCGTCCTTGGGGCTCATCTTGTGGCCCTCGGACGACAGGTTGACGACGCGCACGTCGGCGGCCGGGTCGGCGGCGGCGGTGCTCAGCAGCAGGGGCAGCAGCAGGCGGGTCAGCAGGGCGTGGCCGAGGTGGTTGACGCCCAGCTGGACCTCGTAGCCGTCGGCGGTCAGGGCCGGGGCCGAGGCCATGATGCCGGCGTTGTTGCACAGCACGTGCAGGCGGTCAGTGAGCGAGGCGACCTCGGCGGCGGCGCGCTTGACGCTGGCAAAGGACGACAGGTCCAGCTGCACAAAGGTGACGAGCTTGTGCGAGCCCGGCACGGCGCGCTCAATGTCCTCGATGGCCGCGTGCGCGGCGGCCTCGGAGCGGGCGCACAGGAAGACGCGGGCGGGCTTGTGCTTGGCCGCCTGCAGCACCGTCTCCTTGCCCAGGCCGATGTTGGCGCCCGTGACGAGCACGACGCGGCCCGCCAGGTCGGGGATGTCCTTGTCCGGACTGAACGTCTTGGCGCCGAAGAGGAAGGACATGGTGGGCGTGGTGGGGGAGGGGACTGGGGGCCTTGGCTTCGATCTCGGGGCGCTCTGCTCTCCTGTGCTCTACGCTGCGTTGCTCTGCTCTCCTCTGCTCTGTTCTCTTCTTTTTGCCGGGCTGGGTCTGCGTGCAAAAGCAAAGTTTCGACTTGGTTCCATCCCCCACCGCCAGCACAGAGCACAGGGCGGCGGCGGTGGGCACAATGCAGACAGACGACGCACAGTCGCTGAGTCGGGGTCGGCCTCAAATCCACCCACCATGCCCGAAACCTAAACCTGGTGCTTTGCCACGCTCAATGTCCCAGGCGGCAGGGCGGGGCAGGGCAGGGCAGGGCAGGCAGGTCGGTGGTGCCCAACATCCGTTGCGATGCACCCTGGGATTCCGCCGAGCAGCACCAGCGCCAGCACCAGCACCAGCACCAGCACCAGCAGCCACGTGCAATTCGCCTGATGCGTGGGCGGCCCGGTCCAGGCGCATCCATCCAAGCGTCTCGCCTGGCCGCCAATCGGCGCGCGTGTCGATCACTCGATACGTCTTTTTTCTCCGCGCCCTGCCCCTTGGCACCCGTCGGGCCAAGACACCAGGAAGCCATGTTTCGTTCGGTATTGCTGTCCAGCAGCCTGCCAGTCAGCCCACAATAGACGTCTGATGTCGTTTACGACCAAAAGTCTCCCACCACACCCCTGGCTGCCACTTGCGCCACCAACGCCCCCGGCGAACAGGCGCTGCCATTACCCCGCAAGAGCCAGGATGCCGGCTGCGGCCACGCACCTACAGTTGAGGGACAAAAGTATCGACGAAATTTGTATGGCCTTCACACCGAAATTTCCTCGATACTTTTGTCCCCCCCCGGCTGTAGCTATAATACTATAATACAATGCGGCATAAACCTCAAACAAGATGGTCCAACTTCTCGGCCTTGCTTTTCTGGGTCCATCGAGGCATCCATAAAACGGCCCAACTATCACTCTATAGCTAACCAAAAGGAGGTCGAAAACAAAAGTTCATAATAAACCATCCGGGTATATTGCCATCCTAAGAAAACAAAAAGCCTCCCCATGAGCTCCCAGTCCATCCGCGGCCGCCGGCCGACCAGCCGACCAACCAAAAAGAATCCCCCCTAGAAGGGTAATATTCATACATGCATGACCAAATTCCCCCATGATTGAACAATAATTAAATACAGGTTATCGCAGCAACGCCAAGCCGGCTCCCAGGCCGTGCATGGCCTTGTGCCATGGTGTCTTTTCTACACGTCTTCTTCCCAGCACAGAATTTTGACTTTCTGTCCTATTGCACGTATATCTTCCTATCCCGGCCCCCCTGCCACGTCATTTCGTACGAGTCGGCCTCGGCCTCAACGTCTCGCTCGCGACGGGGGTCGGCTGTGCGTGCCGGGGTTAGCACCGGTTGAAAATCGTAGTCGGTCCCGTCCACTGTCATGGTGCCCGAGGTGGGCGACGCTTTGGCGTAGGCGTGGTTGCCCAGCATCGTGCTGCTCTGGCTCTTGTTGGTAGAGATGCGTGGGCCGCCGCCGGGCCGGCTGCCGCCGCTCTTGTTCTCGCTGCTGCGGACGTAGCCCTGGCCATATTTCGAGGCGATATCCCTGACCAACACGCGCAGCACGGGGATGGACGAGGCAATGATGGTCACGGCGGTCTCTGCCGCGCCCCAGACGACCAGGTCTTTGCCTTCGTCTGAAAGGATGGTAAAAAGCAAACTTGTTAGCGATGTTCGCTTAGCGCAAAACAGATTTTTTTTGCCCTGGAAAGGCGCCCTCCTTTGTTCGGTTGAGAAGCGGTCTGCCAAGCTTGCTCGCCCTGGCTTAGGGGATATAGGCTGCCGACTAGAGAGTCGAGTGGCGGCCACGCGGCGCTAGGCGAAATGGGAGAAAAGTTACACCTACAGACAAAGTCGGGAGACTGGAGAGTATGCAGATACGAAGCCTTCACAAATGCAGTAACACCGGCACTGTTGGGACAGGGTCAGTCAGACGCTTGGGCGGACATTGGCGATGACACCAAAGGCTTGCTAGGGGTCAGGTACTCACAATGCGCCCAAGCTCATGGCCAAGGCGACGCCAACCCTTTCCTGCGTCTTCAGCTGGAGGCCCATGATGATATTCCAGGGCACAATGGCGAGTGCCAGATCTGCAAGGCCAGAGTAGACGCTCGCAAAAATACCGTACGAGATGTTGATCTTGGTATCCCAGCAGGTCCCCCCGACCATGAGAGGTGTCCAGGCTTTCGAGAAGGGGTCGCACTGAACCCAAAAGAAGATGGCACCTGTCACAAAGGTCGATGTTAGCTGCAAGTGTTTACAGATGCAAATGCCAAAGATCACTTACCCAGACTCATGAACAGATTAATGGTGATGATGATAAACCAAACAACAATCTTGGTGCGGGGCCCAGAGATTCGCAGCAGCGTCATTGCAAAACTCGTCTTGCTCCAAACCTGACCCATGATGATGACGGTAATGGAGACCAGGCCATAGAGCGCCATTGTGCTGGCGTTTTCGATCGGGATGTCGTAAAAGTGCTTTCCATAGCCGAGGCCGGTCTGGACGTTAACCATGATGGCGTTAAAGAGCAGGCACAGGAAGGAGAGGCCGAGGACCCAGTCCTCCCAAAGGAGCCGCCTGTTCTTGAGGATACGGCAGTAGATGCGCATGATCAAAAAGAAGAGGGCGATGGAGGTGAGGACCCAGACTGTCGCCTTGAGCTCGGAGCCCTTGTCGTCGTGAGGCAAAAGGGCGGGATCGATGGGCGGGCCGCCTGCGGACGGCGTCACGAAGCCTCCGGACGGCGTCACGAAGCCTCCGGGCCCAGGCTGTGGTGCTTGGCCTGAAGACATGTTTGTGGTGGTGTGTGCCTGGCGGCGGTTCGAGTCCGGCTCCTACAGGCTTGCTGTTGTTGGTGTTGGCCGACGCAGAGGGCTTGAAATCGGCTGGTTGCGGCGCAGGAGAAAACGAGACGGCCCGGGACGATCTACGGGCTGGAAATATAAATAAAAATGCCGTGCGGGAGGATAAGGGGTTGTTCAATAAACAACCTCCCCGGACGATGCGTGGGAGGCCTACTTAGGGGACCACCTTGGGACCGAGGAAGGATCTGGGGAGGGGGGCTTATGAAGCTGATGGTCTGTGTCGGTGTTTAGAGGAATCTCGAGTCAATCACGACGCGGCATCCAGCCGTCGGTCCTGGCGCCCGAGGCTAGGGCAGGTGGCGTATCGAGGCTCAGGTCGAGTGCCTTGGCCGGAGGCGGGCTCTAACCCGATGCAGGTTCCCGGGAGGGAGAGGCTGACTTGTTAGAGAGCAAGCCACCGCCTTCCTGGTCTCGCTGCCCAACCGAGACAGTCTTGGTGGGATTTGAGAGCGGGTTCTCTAGTCTTGTCATGGAAATGGCGGAGGAGCTGCAGAGCCGCTAATGAGCCGTGGAAGGGGGGGGGACCATGTTCGACCCTCCCGGCGGAGCTCCTCTGGCCTGCCCCCCTCACAGCAGCCCCTTGGGAAAGAAAAGTCTTGCAGACAGCCCTCGGGCATGCAGCTCAGCGCAAAGCTGCACGTCTTGCAGACAGCAATGTCGAGTCATTGCAGCGCCGCCGCCCTACCGATAGAGGCCGCGGCGAACTGGCTGGTCTGTCGTGTCGAGGCTGGGAGGGTCCAGTCGCGCGCGTCTGGAGGGCCCCGGGGGCGTGGACTCGGACCCCGGCCGGTGTGTTCAGGTGTGCTGCAACACATCGCGTGCGTCGCTGGGGGGGCCTGAGGAACTGGGGCCCCCCTGTGTGTCCACTTTCAGTAAAACGCTCAGGCCCCTCCGTCTGCGAGGGGCTGCGTCGAAGTGGGGCCTCGCCCATTCGCGTCGGCGATGGGTTTTTGCTCAACCGAGCTGTCCAAACCGTCTCGCCGGTTCGCCGCCCGCCCATCTTGGTCGGACCATGGCGCTTCTCGCTTCCTGCCGAGAAGCCACAGCTAAATTGCGCGCTGCGCGGTCCAGAGCAGGCGCGAGCGTCCAAATGCAACCTGCCCCGCACCGGCACAACAGAAGCCAGCACAGCCCATGTTGTGGCTCTGCAGCGGGCGGTCTGCGAGCAGGCGGCGCAGCCACAAACAATGCCGTTCTGTCGTGCCATGTCGCGAGCCGCAGGCGGGCGTGTCGCCTTCTGCGTGCCGAATGCTACAGCGTGTGGATCGCGGGAAGGCGGCTCCTGTCACGTCCTTGTTAGTGTCATCGGCTTCCGAGGTCGGTGTCTGGACAGCGATCGGCCTTGAATTGACGCGGCCGAGCAAGAAGCTTGAAAGGCAAAACACCAGGCGTGCGCAGTCAGACCAGCTTTGCGAGTTGCCGTCAGGGCCCGCAAAAGCCTCAACCACCCCAGGGTCCAGCACGCACGTGCGTGGTTGCATGGTTCCCCAGCGGTAGCCAGCAGGCGGGTAGCGATACGGCCTGTGCTGCTGTTCCCAAGGGGGCGGGAGTGGAGTTTCGGCCGCAGTCGAGTTTGCGAGGGGCGAGAAGTGCTCCAGAATGTTTCCGCGCTGCCCTTTGTACCCACCAGCAACACGCCGAACTTTTCGTTTTGCTTTGGGACCCCTTGGTGGCCGCGCGCACCGGATGCTCCCCCCGCCCTCCGTCCGTCCAGGTGGCTTGGCCGCGCGCTGCCAGAATCAAAACGGCCTGCGAACGGCACACAACGCTCCCGTCTTGTCCGGATGGCAGATAGATGACAGCCTCCTGGCCCTGTCGGCCTGAGCTCGGACGAATCGCCAGGCACCGCCAACGCCATCCGGCCTTTTGCTGCCTAATTGAACATAGCGCGACGTGAAGAATGCAACACGCCCTTTCAGCTGCTCCCAAACCAGTCCTCGACAGCTTGGCAGCGCTTTGCGACCGCCATCACTGCATTTATCCGAGTCACGCACATTTGATGATCTGCGTGACCGTGCATGCGGCTATCACGAATCAAGTAGTGGCCCCCAAGATGAGTGGCAGGGCTGCCAGATGGGATTCAATCAGCACTTGCTTTTTCCTGTCAATTTCCGCCCGCGGTGCCCTGCAGCTGCCTGTCATTGCCTGCACACCGAGAATTTTAGTCCCATGGCGCAAACTGCTGAGGGCATGCATGCACGCTCGAGCGTCGCCTGCAAACGGCGGGGTCGAGGCCTCTGTCACCCCATGCAGTCAACCAAAATAAAGCTTTTTTGCCTTTATCCGGCCCGCTCCAGCGCTCTCGTCTTTGTTCTTCCTTCCGAAATGGGCCCTATGCATAATCACATTGCTTCTTTGCTCGTAACCACAAACATCCCCGCAGCCTTGGCACGTTGCCCGCCCCCGACCTCGCTTCTAGACCAGACCAGGAGGGCATGCCCACGAGTATCAGTCTGTGCACACGGGAAGAAGCACGGATATTTATGCATGGACAAACGAGCTGTCTGTCTACCGGCTTGCCGCCTGCCGAGGCCTGTTATGTTTTGCATCAACGATTAGCATCCTCGTTGCGACGGCATGCTCAAGCGGTGCTATGGGCTCCCTCTTGGCCTAGATACACACTCACTGAGGAGAGGAGTCGAAGCAACAATGAAGATACGAGAAGATGACTGCTCACCGCGCGGGGATCTTACACCATTGGGTTCCAAGCACGGTCACGGTGGGTGTAATGTTTGTGAAATGATCCTAGCGCACCGGAACCGTTGGCGAGAAGAAAAAAATGATATGTGCGCGATCCGTTATCGGATCAACCGCGTATCGTGCCTATATTGAGCGTGCTATAATGTAGCCCCCAAGGTTGACATTACGCGGCGCGACATGTCAGACTGCACGCCACTAGCGCAAAAAGTGGATGTAGCCGCCGCCAGCAAAGCGATTAAGTAGTGGCGCCAGCCTCGCTGACCGACTCGGATGGCCCATTGCTTTGCGTCGAGGCATGTTTTAAACTTCTGCTGGAACCCCTAGAAATGGTCGAGATCTGCCCCCTAGCCCTGTGTGAGAATCTATCGCTTGCGTATCCAAAGAAGTTACCTGAGGCGAGCGTGGGAGACACACGCGTCTATTCAGGAGTAGCTGAAGTGTTGTTACCCAATCTGCCTTGGTGATATCCTGCAGAACTGGTTCCGTACGAAGCCTACTGCTTTCACAGGATGGCGATACACTTGCTTTCCGAGTCCCATTCTATCACGCGAGAATCTGCGAAAAGAGCTGGAGCTTAGCTTCCTCAAACAACTGCTCGTTGTGCTGCTTGATGCTGAATGATGCAAAAGAGGGCCAGTTGGCCCTTGAAGCAAAGAAATAAATAGTTTCCTACCAAGAAAGATATGTTCCCTACCCGACTGCTAATGTAAAGCTATGTGGCGCATGTGGGGTAACGCAAGCCCCAGATTAATCTATACTTCTTGGAGTGCAAGGCATGTATCGTCAGCCTGATGATTCACATCGTGTTGCTGGGGGAAAATGCGCAGAACGAGCGCAGTGAAAAAACTGTCCCGCATGAAAATTGGCCAACGCTATGCAGCAGTCTTTGCCGGCGACAATTCGGGATGCCACTATCGCAGCCAAAAGCCAAGGGTTCGGTGTCTATGGCTAGATTGCCTTTCATCGTCTAGCACGGTTCAGACGATCGGGAGTCCAATACAGCCAAACCACACCGACAAAGCTTTCTACATAAATGGCACATCCTTAAAAAGAAGAAGAAAAAGGACAGACCGAATTTCCACAAATCAGTCCGCTCGAAAGGCAGGACCATGCAGTGCAGATGCCTAGTACTCGCATTCTTTGGATCAACTAGAAACACATCCAGTGGGAATACGTAGCAGGCGTTTGCGCAAAAACCACAGCCGAACGCCTAATTCTATATATCCGAGGCGAAGATTGACGCTACAAAAAGCTCACCAGGCGCTCTTTGGCTTGCCTGGTTACGAAAATCCTTTTGGGTTTTGCTAGCTCAATTTCGCCGCCAAAGGACGGATTCAAACCTGCAAACTTGGGGTTTCCTGTGCCCTCACCCGTGGAAGCGGGGAGCGAATTGCCGCTCTTCAACCCAATCGACCACTCGGTTTGTTCCGGGAGCTGTTGTAAGCCTGGCCGCTGCGCGTGGATATAAAGCCAGTGGTTCCAGAAGAGGAAGGAACGAGCGGGCGGACAGACGGACGAAGGCGTGCGTACAAAAGCATTGGCTGCTCGACGCGGCAGCTGCCGGGACGGAATGGGAAATGTCGTGACAGGTTATACGACGCGGAGCCTAGGCGTGGAATCGGATCGGATCTCGGCGATATTTAATCTGGCCGAGATGGCACGACCCACGCTCGCCCAAGTGCTGGCTCGTTATATGTCTTGGGAATGGCGAGCAATCTCTTCGTGATCTTGCATGTCGTGCTAAGGACCCTTCGATGACGCCGCTGCCGCCGTCGCTGCCAAGCGCGTCTTTCCCTTGGTGCTTGTAGGCGTTGATCCTGGGCGGTGTGGCTGACTGTGGACTGTTCCGCGACACTTTCCACTCGCACTTTTCAGTCGCCTGGCGCGGGTGGCTTCCCTAAACCTGGCATTAAGAGGGAAGTCTCAAAGCAGAGTGGGAATCTCTACAAGGAGCCCACACGACACACACCCCAGGGATACTCGTATGATCTAGCGCCGGGGCGTTTTCGACAGATAGGAAGGCCAAGCAACAGCGAAGCCTGAGCTGAGGCACAGCCACCAGCAGGCGTTCTTCATATCGGCTACCGGCAAGAAATACTGATCAGCCATTGGACCCCCTCCTCCGCGTTTGGCAGTGCGCCCCACATTTAGCCGCATGGCCAGGACGTCGATCGGATAGAGTTGTGCGGCAGCGTTTCAGCCCTTCAACTATTGCTTCCCCAGCCCTCTATAGCCCCGCTTCCCGCAGGTGGCCTGCGTGCATCTTGACCGCAAGTCTTCCCTCTCCCCAAGGATTCCTCGCTTCGAAGGCCTGAAAAGAGGTCTCGCGCTGCTCCTCCACGCCAGAGCCCGCTTGGCGACCGGATTGAGGGTGTTGTAAGTCCCACAGCTAGCCAGTGGGGAAAAGTCACTAGGTGCGTGGCTGAGCCTGTCGTGCCTGCGGATTGGCTGGGCTAACCGCTTTGCGCCAATCGGGCGTTTTTTTGCGTTATGCGGGAGGCCAGCCGCACTTGCAATCAACTGAGGCATCCGACCTTGAGGCCCTGCTGTGGAAGACAAAGGACAAAGGTGATGGTTCGCCGAGTGTTCTTGCAGCCAGACTCTGCCCGCCTGCCCGTGATAATAAATGCACCGAAGCCCCTCGTGGTTTCCCCGACTCGTCCCCAAAGACAAAGACGACATACGCAGCCCCAGCCCGTTGCATTTCGGATCACACCGCAGGCCCTCCATATCTGATCTGCACATCCAAGAACCCACCGAGACGAAGACAAGACCAGCCATGTCGTCTCCACAGCGCTCCACAGTGACGGCGACCGCAACCCCCACAGCAACTGGCATGGAGATGCAGCTGTTCACGCCAAGCCGGAGGACCACGGCGCCCATTTCGTCGGCGCTAGTGACCTCCTCGCGGTGCACGCCGCCGCCCGTGATGGCCGCGCCAGCGCCGGCGTGCGTGCGCTGCTGCAGGAAGACGGCGCGCTTCGTCACGCGGTCGTCGAACCGCAACGGCAACGCGGGGCGGCCCTACTACAAGTGCGTGCCGTGCAACAAGTTTGCGCGCTTTGACGACGACCGCGGCAACGACGACCGCAACCCGCCCTGCGACGGCTGCGGCCACCCCAGCAAGCGCCAGATCGCCGGGCCCTACGCCATCGTCCCCGGCGGCGTGCACTACGTGTGCAGCCAGGGCACGTGCGAATTTTACCAGCCACTCCTGAACAAGAACGGAGTGCAGCTGGCGATAAACAACCAAGATCTGCTCAAAGCGCTGATTGGGCTGAAGCTGGTTTGAGAGGGGGGGGGCTTCTATCTGGGCATGGGGGATTGTTTGCCTTTTGTATGATAGGACTGATGTTTCTATGGAGTTTGGATTGGAGGGGACGGGCTGGGACAAAAATTGTTCACATGGCTGGTTGGTTCAGGATATTTATGAAGCTCTTTTCTGTTGACATTAACTGGTTCGAGAGAAATGCCAATGCGTCCATGTTCGCTCCCTCTCGCGTGGTGTTGTGCCTGGCTTGGACCGTCGACCCACGGAAACAGCGTGGGCCAGCGACGCATGATTCCACTTTGGCCAACAAAAATACAACGGTGGGCGTGGCGTTACGTAAGCTGTACGTGCTTCTCGCCGAGGGCTCTGGATTTGGGTTGCCGCCCACCCAAACACTCTGTGCGCTTCCTTTCCAGATTGCCGGAAGGCTAAAGGCGATCGCTGATTTCTTGCCAGAGAGCGAGACAAAGACGGGTTGGTTGAGTGCTCCCAGGGCTCGAGATTGTGTGGTGACAGCGAGAATTTGGGCCAGGCTCGGAAGGCCCCGAGCGCCACCCCTGGGCTACGTCAGCGTGCGTCAAGGAAGATCCCGGGACGCCATCGTCAAATCAATTGGCTTTGCCGTGCTGGCAATTTCACAACGCCAGCTGAGATTGAAGCAATGCAGAGCGAGCGCCGTTGACGCGAGAGCTGATCAACCAACAAACATCGATTCCTCCGCCGCACCGCCCCTCGAACTCACCGAGCCCGTCTCCAGACCACCCAGCCCAGCCTGCTGTAGGCTTCGGCCGTCTACGTCTCACCCTCGGCCCCGACGCTGCCACCGCTCGAAGCCGGCATGGCGCCTCGCGCGCTGGCCGGAATGCATCGCTGGGCCCCCAGGGCCCGGCCACGACCAGCACACGTCGGCGCCGCCAGCCCCGACACCCTGAGCGCCTTCATGGGCTTCATCGCCACCCTCGTGCACTCGACCTCGCACTCCCGCCTGGCGGGGCGCCACACGAGGAGCTACCGGGTGCCCCGACGCGTCCCCGCCAGCCAGAGCCAGCCGCTCTCCTCGGGCTGCCGCAGCGACCCCCTCGTCGACATCCCCGCCACCACGGGCGAGCCGTCGTCCCAGCACCAGCACCACCAGCAGAGACGCTGCTTCCACAACTACTTTGTCACCCACCTGCCCTCGTCGTCGCTGCACCCGGACCCGCGCATCGGCTCGGGCCCGCACCACAAGCTGCCCCGGAGCGCCTCGACGCCGCACACGCCGGGCCCGGGCTCCCGGAGCCTGCCCGCCGCCAGCCTGCCCGTCCCGCGGAACCTGCCCTCGCGCGACCTGACCGTCGTCCGCATCCCGCTACGCAGCGCCAAGCACCACTTTGGCGCCTACAACTCGCGCGGCACCCGCGCCTACAACGAGGACGAGAACCAGGCCGGCACCATCGACCTGCCCGCCTTCGCCCGCCGCGCCCCCGTCAGCCTGTCGCGCTCCAGGAGGCCATCGTCGCCGTCGGCCGCCGCCGCCACCAGCGAAGGCTCGGGCGAGGGGAGCGTCGCCGACAGCGCCAACGGAGACCCGCAGATATTCTACTTTGGAGTCTTTGATGGCCACGGCGGCAACGAGTGCTCCGCCTTCCTGCGCGACGAGCTCCATGGCTACATTGAAGATGCCGCCGTCCAGTTCGGACTAGGGAGCAGTTTGCACCGCCGACCCCACAGGCCCGGCAGCCATGGCAGTGGTGGTTCTTCCCCGCCGCCGCCGCCGCCGCAGCAGCAGCAGCAGCCAGAGATGAAGAGCGCGGAGGAGGTCCAGGGACGCATGAACCTCCCCGAGGTCAAGAACGGCGCCATCGTGGGCGACGACACCGCCCCGGAGGGCAAGAGGATCAGCAGCGACGACCCGGAGCCAGTGTCGGCCGACGTGCCCACCGCGCTGCGCCTCGAGCGCGAGCTCCTGGCCGAGTACAAGGACACCGTCGGCGGCTACTTCCGCCGCTTCAAGCCGGACCACTTTAGCCTCAACCGCAACTCCTCGCCCGATTCCAGCACGGCAACGACGCCCGTGACCATCGAGTCGGTGCTGACGTACGCCTTCCTGCGGGCCGACCTCGACTTCGTCACGGCCCAGGCCCGCAAGCCGGACCCGGAGGACCCCCACGTCGCCGACTTCCCCGTCAACCGCGACGAGGTCCTGGGCGCCCCGCACGTCCGCCGCCACACGTCCTCGCCGCGGTCCGCCGGCGGCATCGGCGGGCCCTCGCGCTTCAAGGGCGGCTCCACGGCCACCGTCGCCCTCGTGTCCACGCCCACGCCCCAGCCCTTCTGGCACCCCTCGGCCCACAGCACCCTGCTCGTTGCCCACGTCGGCGACTCGCGCGCCCTGCTCTGCGAGACGGCCACGGGCCTGGCCCGCCCCCTCAGCAACGACCACCACCCCTCGAGCCCGCTCGAGGCCCGCCGCCTGCGCCGCTTCTTCGCCGCCGGCGGCTCCCTCGCCACCGACTCTTTCGGCGAGGAGCGCCTGGCCGGCCTGGCCAACTCGCGCGCCTTTGGCGACCTCAGCTCCAAGCGCCTCGGTGTCTCGGCCGAGCCCGAGGTCTGCCGCACCGAGCTCGGCCCGGCCGAGTACAGCTTCCTCGTCCTGGCCAGCGACGGCGTCTCGGGCACCCTGTCCGACCAGGAGATCGTCGACGTCGTCAAGGAGGCCCGCACCCCGGAGCAGGGCGCCCGGGACGTCGTCGAGTACGCCACCGAGGTCTCGGGCGACGGCGACAACGCCACCTGCCTCGTCGTCCGCCTCGGCGGCTGGGAGCGCCGCAGCGAGGGCGGCGTCGGCAGCCTCGGCACAAAGGAGATTCGCGACGTGCGGAGGGCGGAGGCGCAGGATCCGAGGAGGGGGAGGAGGTGATGGGGCATTGGCCCGAGTTTTGAGCTGGAGTCGAGTTTGCAATCTCTGTCTTTTTCTCGGCCTTTTTCTTCCAAGAGTCCAACCCTTTCTCTCGCCGCATACGCTCTTGCATATGAATTTACTGTTGATGTTGTTTTCTCCTGCCAAGTATCTTGAGCGACACATGCGTGTGCTAGATCTATCATGGATATTTCTTTCTCTCGTCCATTGTTTCCCCCATTGCCTCTACTTCGACACCCACTACATATCTCCTCACGCCTCTCTGTCCAAATCTCGCTGTTTTACCTGATAAGGTTCGGAGCTGAATGATTGGGTTGCCCCTCGTGGATTCAGAACACTGCACTGTCAGCCAACCACGGCGGGGTTCAAGACTACCCAGAAAATACAGAGTGCAACCTCCACGTCAATTATCTTTAATAGCCAAATATAGCTTGGGCATCTCTAGACTTCGAGGTATCGATATTGCGCAACTATTCAGGACCAGGTAGAGAGAGTTCCTGACACTTGTTTTGTTCTTTTCGCGCTCCTTTCGTGCCCCTCCGCTGACATTGTTACCTCTGCCACACCTTTTCTACATGAGGCCGATACTGCAGTACTAACAATTGCCCTCGTCTATATAAAGATAAGCAGCTCCCGGATCCTCGTGGCAGGTCCCACACTGCTGGCAGAAGTCATAATCGTCGAAGAGATCGCCAGCCTGGTCAATCTAACCAGGCTGGTTGGAATCATAAAACTGATTGGAATTATAAACCTGATGGGATCGTAAACCCGATTGGGGTCGCAAGACTGGCCAAGAGCATAAACCCGATAGGTACAATTCCTTCAAGATTGCAACTAGCGGTACTGGCCAGGGTATCCCGACCACCCGCCCGGCTGCCCAGGAGGTGGCGGCTGCTGGTAAGGCGGTTGCTGTTGCTGATACTGTGGCTGGCCCCCGTACATTGGCTGGCCATATGACTGCGGCGGTGGCGGCTGCTGGTAATACACAGGCTGCTGGGGAGGCTGGTGCGGATACGCCTGTTGCGGCGGCGGCGGCTGGTGGTGATGCGGCTGCATGTGCGGAGGCGGGTGTTGCCCGTACGGCTGGGGCGCGTACCCTCCCTGCTGCGGGGGAGGAGGGGGCTGCTGGCCATAACCGCCGTAGCTGGGTGACGGCGCTGGCGGCTGGCCGCCCTGGCTGTAACCGTAGCCGGGGGAAGGGCCCTGGTTGTACGGAGGCTGCGCCGGGGGCTGTTGTTGATGCTGCGGCGTTTCTTGCGGGCCCGCACCCATGGCGTTCATGTCGCGCGTTTTGACCTGCGACCATAACGATCCTGAAACCCTGCCGTGACCACCCATCTCAGCAAGGGCAGCCGTTGGGAAGCCGCCGCCGCCGTGGTTATGGGCACGGTCGAGAGACTTGGCCTGCTGGCCATTGGCCAGGAGATGGTTGCGGCCCGCCTTGACGGCCTCAGAAGACAGGAGGCGGCTGATTTCGTGCTTGTGAGACCATTCGTTCAGCCAGATTCGAACCGTCTCGAACATCTGCTTCTGAATATCAATCTGCTCGTTTCGCGCGGCCGGATGATGGAATGCTCGGATAACATCGTTGCACACCTCGTCGACCGGCACGTTGGGGTTTTCCCAGGCGAACACGATACGTCTTGTATGTGCATGGCCAGGTTAGCCGTGATCCACTTCGTCTGTGGAGGTAGTGGGAGACTCACGGTACGACGTATTGCAGGATAGTGGACGCAACGCGACCAGCACAGGAGTTGAGCACATTAGTGAAGTGATCCTTGCTCTGTGATTGAAGCCAAAGTAAGCACCCGAGATTCACGTCCAGGGAGGGTCGAGGGGCACATATCGCCTACCAGCATAGAGTGTGTCGGGTTAGAACACGTAGGGTCCTTCCAGGGCTCAAACTGGGAGTTTGCACTGGCAGTGATGATGCCCGAAGATCCATCCTTGAGCACTTTGGACACTTGTTTGATAATCGGCTGCACATAGGGTGCCAGGAGGCCCATGATGAAAGCCGTGAGGGTCTCGCCAATGTGCTCCAGCAGTTTCTCCAGTCCTGGGATCTTGGAGATGGTGTTGCTGATGGCCCGCACGATCTTGTCGCGGAAGAGAAGGATAGGGTATATCTTTCCTGCCGTCTTGACGGGATCAAAGTTATCGCTCATGCCAGGCACATGGTTGGGATTGTTGGAGTCCCGGCTGAGGTTTTCCTTCTCTTGAGCCGCCGACGCGGCCTGCAGGTTCCGGGCTTCGCTGGCGAACCCGTCGCCAACCCCAGGCAACTGGGAAACGAGCGAGATGAACCCGCCGCCGCCGCCGCCGCCGCCAGATGGGCCGAAGAGGCCGCGGTCGCCAGATCCCCCGGGGCCGCCAGCGCCCGGTTTGGTCAGCTGCTGCGCATTCTGCAGCGCCGTGTTCATCTCATCGACTTCGGACTGGGTGAAGTGGTCGGTCGCCTCTCTGGAAACCGGCATGTCAGCTTGGGGCCATTTCATCGTTCGCGGACAGCCAAAAATACCCACCCAATCACGGAGTGCAGAAAGTCTACAGCGCCAAAGGTACCAGTGACAAGAGGGTAAACCCTCCGGCCGTTGAGGGTGATCTCGGTCTGGGTGCCGCAGTGAGGGTAAACGTCGGTGTGGCCCAGCTCCCGAAGCGCCAGCTCTGTGTAGTTGGAGTGCGCAGGGAAATCCTCCATGCAGTGTAGGGCCTGTCCTAGGCATCTCAGAGCCTCGCAAAGGTCCTCTTCGCGGCCCGAACGCGCGCCGCTGGTGTAGACACGGCCATAATGAATGCTGCGTGCAAAGCTCCAGCGGAGATAGCCGACACTGGTCGCCCAGCCACCGCTCTCGTTTGCGATATAGTTCTTCATGCCGGTGCGCGGGTCGATCTCGAGCTCACGGGGGTCGACTGGACCGCGTAGGCGCGGGTCGAACGTGCGTGCGTCGAGGCCGTCGCCATAGCCCAGGGGGTTGTCGATGTGCTCCTCAGGGCGGTAGACACCCAGGCGCTCCTCGGTTGTTTCGTACTCCTCCGTCGCATAGCCGAAAGACAGGAAGGACAGCACCCAGACGAGGATGCGGATCGTGGCGGCGTTGACACCCTTCAGGGTACCAACATCGACGGCCTGCGAGTAGTCGCGCAGCCAGTTGCCATAATACACGCGCGAAATATCCCTCGATTTCCACTTTTTGCCCTTGAGAAAGATCAGCGTCGCAAGCATGTCCTCAATGTCTAGCAGATTGGGTTCATTGTCAGTTGACACTACGTTGATGCGCGAGAGCCTGTCCCATGGGGTAGATACCTCCGTGTCGCCAGTTGTGTCCCTCAACCTGCGCGATGGAAGGGATGTTTCCGGCGCCGAACGCCGCGACCTTGCCGGGCATCACGACGAGCATGATGCCCACAACAAGGAGCACGGTGCTCCATTGCACCTGGAATGTTGGCGCCATTGCGCGACAGGCAAGCGTGAAGAGTGTGTCTAGCAAGTACAGTAGCCGATGCGTCGCGACGCAGTCGGGAAAGCGACGGGATCCAAGTTGCGATTTTTTTAGGATGGACTCGCGTGCGCGGCTTGAGACGAGAGTTTGTCTCTCAGAGTCGCGTTGGAGGACAGTCGAGATGCAGGCCAAGGAGGGGTCCCCGCAGGAAGTGGAGGGCGAGAAAAGCTTCGAGCTGACGGTTCGTGTGGATGACGTCTGAGCGGCGGCGCCTTCTACGATCACGAGAGCGGGGTTCCACTCGGCGCAGGCAAGAAGCTTGTGAACAAAGAACCGAGACAGCAGGCTCGAGGAAAGCTGGCACCACGGACGCAAATTACAGCTCCACCACTATTTGTCCAACGTCAAGCAAGCTGGGAAGACTGGGCTGGCGGACGGAGGCAGCCCAAAATTCGCCGTCAGCTGTCTTTGCCGCAGCGGTAGGACGCATCAGCCTTGACGACATGCCCGGCACTGCACGCCAGACACCCCGCCACATCGCGTTAACCGACTTGGCGGGAAGGGGCTGAGGGGCTAGCTGCCTGGGTTTGTTTGCGCACGCGCAACCGCTGGCCTCGTCCACGACCTCTCCCTTACACTCGGTTTTGAGCTGTCAAATCAGGAACTGTGCGCTTGTCTGCCAAGGAACCCTTGCCAGAGGGAGCACGATGCCAGATAAAAAGTGTCTGCCAAGGATGCCACGATCACCGTTCAGAGTCAGTTTGCGTTCAGCTTCTTAGTCAGCCTCGGGCCCCTTTGGCAATGAGATTCGCGGGAGAGGCATTCCCCTGCCAGCGCCAAATGCAACAACACCGACAGCACTACGATTTACACGGGCTTAAACGGAGTCAAAAGTCAAATTAGCGGCCAGATATGTGATGAAAATATCTGGTTGGGCTTCCGCACTTGGCTGGGCCTATTCATGTCCTGCTCTGCCGAAGAATCCCCAGCGGTGAAAGTCGGCCATACGACGCTAGACAGGGGTATTTTGGGACTGCTCACTTATCGGGCCACTTATCGGGCAGGATAACGCCACCCTCGACCGTTTTGCGGCGAATGCTCATTTCGCGTCCCCATCGCAAACAGCGTGAAGCCGCCCCTATTGTCCGATCCAAAGGTGGACAGGAGAAAAAAAAATCCCTGGGACTGTCGCCAGGAGAGTCTGGCGCCGTTTATTTCTAGCCGCCTCAGACCTACGCGCATTCTTCTTTGCTCTTTTGCAGCATTGTCCGCACAGTCGCTGTAGTAATCGCTTTTCCCTTGCGCTCCTTTTGGCCTTGCTCAGGCACTGGCCCATCCCTTTTTTGCTTTCCGAGGGCCCCGAGACCCTGAAATCGCCCAGAGGACCAACAAGTCCGACGCTTGAGTTCCACATCACCAGAACGCCAGCGAGGCCACTCTCCAAGATGCCTTCCCGCTCCCTCCCGACCTTCACCCTGGCCGAAGTCGAATCGCACAACACCAACAAGTCCTGCTATGTCATCGTCGGCCAGAACGTTTACGACGTGACCGACTTTCTCGACTCCCATCCCGGTGGTGCGGATCTGGTCCTCGAGTACGGCGGCAAGGATGTCGCCGCTATTCTCAAGGATGAGGACTCGCATACTCACACGGAGGCTGCCTACGATATCCTAGAGGAGTCGCTCGTCGGCTTCGTCGCCGCAGGCAAGAAGAGCAACGGATCAGCGGCCAACGGCAAGGCCAATGGCGCCGCCACCGCCTCGACCGGTGCGGAGCCCGAGCTTTACGACGCAAAGGGACGGCCGGTGCATCCGCGTACAGGCATGTCGTGCGAGGAGGACCTGAACAAGGAGACGGACTTGAGCGACGACTACAAGAAGCACAAGTTCCTGGACCTCAACAAGCCACTGCTGATGCAGGTCTTCTTCGGCGGCTTCAGCAAGGAGTTCTACTTGGATCAGGTGCACAGGCCAAGACACTACAAGGGCGGCGCCTCGGCGCCCATCTTCGGCAACTTCCTCGAGCCCCTGAGCCTGACGCCCTGGTGGGTCGTCCCGATGGTGTGGTTGCCGCCTGTCGCCTACGGCACTTACCTCGCCAGCCAGGGCTTTGACAACAACCTGTCCGTCGCTGCCCTCTGGCTTACCGGTCTCTTCCTCTGGACGGTTATCGAATACGTGCTTCACCGATTCCTGTTCCATCTCGACCAGTAAGTTCTTTCCCTTGTTCAGAATAGCCAGGGCAATTGTGGAACATGACTAACATGCCCCATCCGGAATCTAGCTACCTCCCCGACAACCGCGTGGCCCTTACCACGCACTTTCTTTTGCACGGCGTGCACCACTACCTCCCGATGGACAAGTACCGGCTCGTGATGCCGCCAACACTGTTCGCGGCGCTGGCGACCCCGTTCTGGAAGCTGGCGCACACTCTCTTTCCAGACTGGCACGTGGCCACGGCCATCTACTGCGGCGGCATCTTCGGCTACATATGCTACGACCTGACCCACTACTTCCTGCACCATAAGAACTTGCCTCTGTGGTACAAGGAGCTCAAGAAGTACCACCTCGAGCACCACTTCCTCGACTACGAGAACGGCTTCGGGGTCACCAGCCGCTTCTGGGACCGCGTATTCGGCACCGAGATCGTGCCGCTGGTCAAGACCAAGTAGCCCTGCCACATGCAGGCCCATGTCATGCTGTTCCTTTCTCATCTTGGTCTAGGGCATATCCGCTAAAGGCGGCCAGGTTCGGGGCGCTGCGTGTCTTGCATGCTTACTTGGCTGGGCGGGAGGTGTCTTTGGTCGTTTAAAATACATGGGACGTTGTTTCCTCTCGCATTGAGCCAACGTGGGGACTCCCTCCTGGTAGCTAAACAATTGTAATACTTTGCGCTTTATTCTTCGGCTTGGACGGCGTTCTGGAGGGCTGGGGATAATGACGACTCTCCTCTCCGCATGGGGATCTAGCCTAATACCTGCTACGGCAGCAGACATAGACTTTGGGCAAAACAGTCCGCATGGCCTCAGAGCTTCCAAGGCGCCGGGCACTTAAATTTCGTTGCTTCCAATCCAGGACCAAGTCCGATTTCAAACAAACTCGGCACCTCGATGGCCGGATAAAGTGCATATGCGCAGTGCCACCGTCCACCTTGCTGGCTCGAACCGGCCTTGGCAGACAGGTGCCACGCGCAGACGCCCAGCGTTTTGGGCGGATCCACCGTCCGTCGGAAGTTTGATGGGCACGGCAGCCAACTGCGGGGTGTCGCTACGGCCACAGCCTATGTAGCGCAGAGTTTGTCAGGTCACGTGCCAGCCACCACAACAAAGTTCTGCACCCGTCTCCACCCAGCGGAGCCTAGAGCAGGCCCCAATCACCCGCGCCAACTATTTTCTGCGGCCATCGTTTCTTCTGCCCTGTACCCCCGCCCAGATTTTAATTGTCGGGTGTCCGCATCTGCACTCGAAAGACCTCGACGTCGCCGCTACTGTCATTCTCCCGACCCTCGCGCGAATCCTTCATACTCCAACCCTGTCCCCAAGCCCACTCGGCCCCATCATCAAAACCTGGGTACTGATGAGAAGCGGCAATAAAAAATCATCCACAATGTCGACCCTCGACGTCGAAGCCCTGTTGGAGAACGCGGCAGCAAACGCGGACTCCAGCCCCAAGAGCGCGACGGCGAAGCCCGACAGAGAGTCAAATGGTGACAGCAATCATCGCCATTCGAACGGCAGCCGCAGCGAGCGTGGCGACCGGAGTGAACGCCGCGATGACCGCGACCGCGACTCGTCGCGCGACCGCCGCCGCCGCGGTGACCGACGTGACGATCGCGAGCGCGGCAGTTACACGCCCCGTAGCGACGACGACCGCACACCACGCAGCGACGCCGGCAGCCACAGGAGCACGCGCCGCCGCAGCCGCAGCCGCGACCAT
>PYSQ01000609.1:0-15314 GCA_003049435.1 Nakataea oryzae | reverse complement strand
GGGGCTAGGCACGCATCTCGGCAATACCAAACACGACCACACACACCACCACCCTACCAAGAACCGACCTGGGGCTAATTGCTTGGGCTGGGCCATGGAGAAACGCAACGCGTAATCCGGCGACATGGCGACACGGACGGAGCGTCGCACCTGCCTTTTGAAGACACGGGCTGTTGGAGGTTGGAGGGGCAGGATGCATGTGTTTCCGTGGGGCTAAAAAATAGAAAAGAAAGAGGGAAAAAAGGCAAGCAGATCCCTGGGCGGAGGAAGCAACGACGCCGTGGCAGTATTTTCCATGCGGCTTCTCCTGCTTGCTTGGCCTTCTTCCTCCGTCCTTCTTGGCCTGGCGCGGAGCTCGTTCGCCGGCTGGTGCTGCCGAGTCTGCCCAGGGTCGGCTCCAGCGCTCGAGGGGACGACGACGGTTTGCCCGTCTGCAAGACGGCTTGCCCAGATCCAGGCTAGCGGCCCAGCTGAGGGGAGGGGAGGGAGGGGGTTAGGGTAAATTCGCATCGTTTTTTCCCAAATGGGCTTGGGGGTCTTGGCCGGTGACATCAGCACCGTGTCAGCAGACGAGGGGCCCCTGTCCTCCCACGCCCTGGGTCCCTGGCGCGGTGGGGCTGGCGTCCGGCTCTGGGTCGAGGCAGGGCGGCTTGGTCATGGTGCGTGGAAATAAGGAAACCGTGACGAGGAGTGCCCGCTTTAAGCTTAATTCAGAGATGCACCCGCTAGCGCGCCACCCGAAATCCAATCTCTGCATCCCCCAGTCGGTTGTCGCGCCCTGATTCGGCGCAGCCTGTCACCCCCACACCGTCCTCCCTTTTTTTCCCCAGCAGGCCTGCTCTCGGTTACGTTATGTTTCCCAGGCTTGTTTTTTCGCCGCCGCCCCATTCTCCCTCGTGACTTTTTTTTCGCCTCGTCCCCAGGAGGCCTGATAAGGATAAGATAACGACGTTCAAAGCAAGCAGGCAGGCATGGACAGCCGGGGGAAACAGCCTGGAGCTTGGGCTTTCAATGTGCTGCAACCAAGAAATCAATTAGTAGCACGTTGGTGTGCGAGCTCCTTTTTTCCCGCACCTCGCATTCGCTTCGCCAAGATAGATCCGAAATGTCAAAGCTGGATCCGTAATCCATCCGATTTCATGCGTCTGACCGCTAGCGCGAGTAAGCTCGAGCTAGAGGTAGGCAAGAAAAGGAATTAATGAAAAAAAGAAAGAGCAAGAAACAAGAGAGACAAAATCAGGACGATCGGCTGCCCAGCAGAGAGACAAAGCAGGGAGAAAAAAAAAGAGAAAGCGAATCAGAATTAAAAGTACGAGGTTGAAAGAAGCATGGGTGAGTTTCAAGCCCCACCCATCCTTTCCCGAGTCCCTCGTGGGAAGCTTAAATGTTCTGCCTGGTAGTGGACGCCTACGGCAGAATGACGGCCGTGTCCCCTCCTCGCCGGCCTATCATCGCACTGATCGGGCTCAATAGTTGATGCCAGCTATCTACTGGCACCTCCTTCGCAGCCACCTCGCGGGGCCTGTTTGCGCTACCGAGTACGAACGAGGCAGGCCACAAGAAAAATAAAAGGAGAGAGAGTCGCAAATGCACTTGTGCGTGCTCGCTTCTCTGTCTACCTGGGCTGATCTGTTGGTCGACCAGAAAGTGGTACGGTTTCGTCCACCACTCGCAAGCTACCCCCTAGACCTAGCCTAGCGAGCCAGTCTGTGATGATTCCCTCTCGCTTTCTCTCCCTTTCTCACATTCTTGTTTTTTTTTCGGGCCGGCGCGACGATCCGTACTAATATCCACCGCTTATTCAATCGTCCCAGCACCATCTGCCCATCGTCCCAACCCTCACGCCCATGTACCTACCCCGTCTTGTCCGATGGGAGGGGCAGGAGGGATGCTTGAACAGTCTTGGCTCCGAGGCTTGGCTGGACACGCAACCCTGCTCAAGCCGGCAACAAAAAGCCGTGGCCTTTTGGACTGCTGTCCGCCCGCCCGCCTGCCACTCGATCTGAGCCATTTATCCAGGCGATATGACGGGGCGAAGGAAGGGTGGGGAAAAAATGACAAAGGACAAGAACAGAGAGAAGCAAAGACGAATAATAAAAAAAATAAAATAAAAACCGAAATTGGTCAGCCGAGCGAGGTTCTCCGACAAGTCGCGTCCACACATACCACACACACACACACACACATGCATGCATGTCCATCGTCTTTCGCCTTCCCCTTCCCGCCAGGAGACAGAATAGCCCATGCCGGAAATTATGGGGAGGGACAATGGCGGCGTCCCCACCCACCCCCAAGTCTCTCCCAAGCGCTTAGCCGCCTTCCGAGGTTTTACGCCGAGGACGGACGGGGCGAGCGAGCCAACCCGTAAATGGACGAGGACGGGCAATCGGCTCAAAACGAAACAGGGAACACCCCCAAAGGAATAGTAATAATAATAATAATAATAAAAAAGCGAAAAAAAAACAACGCGTGCGGGCAGGCCTTGCATGGAGCCAATGCTGATCTGGGCGGGCAGGCCCTTGGGGACGGACGGATTGTGGGCGGGCTTGCGGGATGCATCCTGTTTGATCCGTCAATGGCATCTCCTCGCGCTCCAGCTGCACACACACACACACACACACACACACACACACACTCACACACTCACACACTGCACTACCTACACAGTGGCGGTTCCGGTTTGCCCATTGCCATGGCCCTTGGCTTCCTTGGGGGGTGGTGGGCCGTCCGAGGGGGAAGGGGGAGGGGAGGGAGAGGCGGCATCGGCCTTTTCCCATCTTCCATTCTTTTGTTTGTCCCTTTGTCGTTTTTTGCCTTCTGACTCCAAGGGCAGGCCGCAGCATTAAGCAGCCAGGAGCACGCGGAAAGAACCCCCCCAGGGATTGCTGATCTGTCTTTTTTGTGGACTGGGGCCATCAGTCAAGGGACGTCACCGATGCGGTGGGTCAGTGAGGCCATTCAGCACTGCGGAATGCACGAGTGTTTTTTTTTTTCCTTCCTTTTTTTTCACCAATAATTTTTCCCTTTTCCTTTTTATATTTTTTATTACTATCATCCTCTCCCCGTTTCGATGCACGCTGACTGTCCCCGTAGGTGGTGCTGAGTGAGGGTTTGCATTCCCCCGTTACCGTTAGCTTTTTTTTTAACGTTACTCTTATTGTTTTATGCTCTTTTTGTAACCTGGTTGCGTCGATGCCCAAAATGTAGATCAGCTGCCTCTTCCGGAAGCTGCTCCGGACGATGATGGCTCTTGACACGTTCGAGTGGGCGCGCCCGCCGGGATGGCCCAGGCTGAGGGCACGGGCGGGAAGCGCGCCTGACAAAAAGACAAAAAGGCGACGTCGGCCGTGCCCGCGGCTGCAGCGTCAGCGACCGAACCCTCGCGGGAGGCCGGACTCCGCGGACGGATTGCCCCCCCTCCACCGCCCCAGAAAGGAGAGGGGCGGGCGGGCGGGAGGCGGGTTTGATTGATTTTATTTTTATTTTTATTTTTTTCTTTGCTTGCATTTCGGTGGTTTTTTAGGGTTGCTTGTCTCGTTTGTCAAAAAACCTGTCAGGCCAGCCGCCACCCAAGTCCGGGGTCGTCGCAATGCGGAACGACCTGTGATGCCGGGCAGGGGTAAACGCAGCCACCGACTGGGAACATGGCGGCAGATGCGAGGGGGGAGGCAAGTCCCGTCCAACGAACAAGGTTTAGAGTTCAAACAAGTCAATTTCCGACAGGGCCAGCCTTCCTTGTCCGTCGCCAGCACAGCCAGCACAGCCAGCTTGGCCGGCCTACTCACCTTCCGTTTGGGTATGCCATCGCTGCTGCGAATCAAGGGTTCGGCAATCATCCTGCAACGTCCGAGTCCGACCAGCCGACCGGAGCGGGTGCTGACGCGAGCGGGTGCTTGGTCTGACGCACCAAGTGCGCCCAAACCCGGGGATGACCACGGCCTTCTCACTGAGAGCATAACACGGACGACATGGACGCCATATCCGCATGTGTATGCCGTGTGCTGAGGACGGCGTCTTGGAATCAACCGAGGGTGGCACTGTAACACATGGTAGACTTCTTTGTGCGTAGCGTGTCCCCAGATGGACGGATATATCACATATGTGACTTGCTGGTCGTATGGGACAAACCTGACATCCACTTGTGCGGAGATGTCGGCCGTGCTTGTCTTTGTCGACCGAGCCGTGCCGTACCGCGCCCTCCGGCACCAAGCTTGGCTAGAGACAACGAGGGTGTAGACCAAAAGGCGACTTAATCATCGAAGAGCACGCACAGCAATATGGATGCATCCTCTGCACTGGTTTCCCATCAGCCGAAAGCGTCACGTCGCCTGAGTCACCGAGGCCACGCACGATCAACAAGTGAGTAAGCAAGCGGCTATGTGTCTTGCCGTGTTCTTTCCACCCCCAAGTGCGGAGTAGCATGATATTGGGCAGCCGGGAGCGGAGTTTGCGATGGCCATCATGTCCCTTTGGGTTGTGGTACACGAGGGGAAAGGCAACTCGACGACAGGGCAGTCGGCCTTTTGGTCCGCGTACCTCCGTTGTCCGTCTTTCCAGCGTGGGCGCACGCCCTGATGGTTTCTAGGGCTTTCCGCGGACTTGGACAGATCCTCCTCGCACATATTGAAAAGTAGGCGCGTGCTCCCCCTCGCTCTGGCTCTGTGAGAGGGCATCCCGTGCAACCCTGGGATATGGGCGGGACGCACAAGAGCTCAATCGATTGTCTTTGTCCGTCGGAAAGTTGAGCTTCTGGCCGACCAAATGTGTGACACACGAGGTATTTGGATCGGCACGGCTTGTGGAATGTATGTATGATGATGGGGGATAGTGGGCAGGGTGAAGTGAAGCCATAGTCTCTAAACCCACCGGGCTTGCGCGCCTTCAAAACAAAGAGGTAGAAGGGGGGATGGCCCGTGTTCAAGGCTTGATGCGCCTTTGTCTTGGTCATTCGCCCGTAGCGCGTGTGTTCCGCCGTGATCACTGGTCCCGTCTCCCCGGTTCTCTGGGAGTACAGGACCGTTTGATGCATCAACTAGATGCACGCACTAACCGGGTCAAGACATCCCGAGCGAGGCGGCAGAGAAGAAGACAAGAGGACAGTGAAGCATCTCTGACCCAGTCAGTAGCCGCCCGCGCAAGAGCGCCTTGCCCGGTCCGCAAAGACGCCCGCGCAAACCTGCACCCCCCCGGCCCTGTAGGCCGACAATCCGGGTAGGCTTGTTTGCGCAACACAAAAGAGATGCAGTGCTCCGGCCGCTCTAATGTCATAGAGAGAACCTGTGGCGAAGGGCAAATGCGAGTCATCTCCGTGCCACTGGGGAAAGACACGCGCTGCCGCTTGCTGCCGTGCACCCGGGAACGGGTAAAGGCCGTAAGGAGGGACAAGGAGGGTGGACTGGGTATGTGTAACAGTGACACGGATACAGAAAAGGGCATAAGTGACAAATAGGCAGTGCCACCTGCATACCTAGATATCATTTATCACGGTTGCTTTTCATATGGCGTGGGGTCTTTCTTCCGAGGCCCAGGCGCCTGGGTTCCCGTCCCGGCCTTCTGGTTTCGTCTTTCCGCATGGCGCGTCTGGCAGACGGGAAGGTCGGATGCGGCAGGATCCCGCATCTTGACAAAAGGCCTCGGCGCCCTCCTGAAAAGACACGTACGAGCCCGACAGACGACGCACTGAGCCCTGACGCATCCTGGTAGGCACCAGGCATCCAGGCAATGGGCGCCCTGTAAGACAGACGTCAAACAACGTCGCACAACACCATCCTTCCGCAGTCAAGACTAGGCAGTCTCTGGCGAGCACGGCATTTATGGCGATGGAGAAAAACTGCTTCAGTCAGGCAACCATCCGTGGGTGCCGCGTTGCACCCATATTGAGATCAGAAAAGGACGGGTATATGAGCAAGAGCTTGAGTGGCTGAGTGGAGGTTGGCAGCCATTGTTGGGCGATTGAGTCTGGCACAGAAGCACAGGCGTCAAAGGTCCTTTTTTTGTTTTGCCTCACCTGCGGATCCCTTCTGGAACTGTCTAGCAGTCGCATCGGCCATGCCATCGCGGGAAGGTGACCATGTCGCGTATCGTCTGGACTCCGGCCATGTAGCAGAGCAACCTGTCGAATCCGATGCCGAAACCTCCGTGCGGCGGGCAGCCCCATCGACGAAGATCGACATACCAGTCCAGTCCACCGCCCATCGGAGGCGAGGGCGTGGCGGCGGCGGCACCGTGGTTGGACGCACCGCCTTCGTTGCTGGTGCCGCGGGCGGGCTGGCGGGCGCCTGCGTCGGCGGCTGGTGTCACCATCCCGCGCGACTGCATCGCGTCCAGCAACGGCTGCAGGCGGTGCTCACGCATGGATCCGCCCGCAATCTCGCAGAGGTCCGGGACAAGCAGGTCAAAGCAGTCGACAGTCACACGCTCCGCTGGGCCAGCACCAGAAGCCGCCGACGGCGACACGCCGGCCGAAAGCTGCCCAGGCGGCGACGACGTGAGCATGTAGAATGCCTTGAGGTCGCGCGGGTAGTGTGTGACGAAGACGGGCTTCGTACCCTCGCCAACAACATCTGCGATGTACCGCTCGTGTTCGGCCTGCAGCCCGTGACCCCACTCGGGCATAAACTTGAACCTTTTGGGGTCCCGGAGCGCCTCTTTCTCCAGCAGCTCGATGGCGTCGGTGTAGGTGATGCGCGGCCAGGCTGGCGACATCAGCCCGCTCCAGCGACGGCTGATCTCCTCGGGAGGGACGTGTCCGTCTTGATCGGACGCCTCCTTGCCAAGGCTGGCCTGGAGGAGGTCGCGGAATACCCTTCCACCGTGTAGGTTAGAGGCCATGGAGCGGAGCAGATCCTCAACCAGGTTCATGAGCGGGTCCATGTTGTCTACAAAGGCCGTTTCGGCCTCCAGCATGTAGAACTCGCTCAGGTGCCTGGCCGTCTCGCTCTTCTCTGCCCGGAAAGTTGGGGACAGCGCCCAGACATTGTTGATCGACAGGGCCAGCGCCTCGAGGTGGAGCTGAGCCGAGACAGTAAGGTACTTTGGGGATCCAAAAAAGGGCGGAGTGGGGGCGCTTGTCTTGCCCGTGCCGTCGCTGGAAAGGCCGGCTGCCGGACTCAGAGTAAAGACCTCCCCGGCGCCCTCGCAGTCAGACGACGTGATTATGGGCGGATGTGTCTGGCAAAAGTCGCGTGAAGCGAAGAATTGAGACACCTCACGGATAGCCTCTGAACGCAGGCGGAGCAGAGCCGAGTTCAAGGCCGTCCTGGAGCGGAGATGGGGCAATGTGCGGAGGAACTCGGATGTATGGTACTTTTTCTGGATGGGAAAGGTCTAGGAGGGGGGTTGGCGACGGAGAGCGGAACGGGATGTTTGTCAGTCGTGCTGCTCCAATATAGGCCCTCGTGGTCAAGCGACGAGGGTGCACGGGGAGCCGCAGCACCGACATAGAAGGGCGTATCCCCGATCTCTGGATCCAGCGTCCCTTACCTTGGCATCGGAAGGCCCTACGACGTCGGCCTGCTCCACACGGAGCTCGTGGTGCTGGCCTGCGCCCCGGGACTTGACCCAGGACCCAACGAGACGAACAGCGGCGCCAACAGAGAGACTAATGGAATCCAAGACGGGATTTCAGTCAGAAAGCCGAGACACATGGCATGTGGGGAGGCGGGCGGCAGCTGCAGGCAAGGGGGCGGCGGCGGGCGAGAGGAATAACCATGATTTTAAGGCTAGCATAGAATGAAACAAAACAACCGAGTATGCATGCGAGTGAGGAGGGCGCGGGCATGGTGTTACGCACCCACTAGCCTGGTCGGCGGGAACGACAGCCTGCAGGGTGTCCAGCGAGGAGCCGTCGGCCAGGGCGACAAAGGAGGCGGTCTTCATGGACCGCACCGAGCGGATGTACCCATTGACAACGACACCCGGGACGTCACTCTCTGGCGACCAGTCGAGCAGCTTCGCAACGGTGCGGCGTGGTGCGTCTGCCGCAGCGGGAGGAAAGGGGTGCGAGGTGGTCGAGTAGTGGCGGTGGCGGCGGAGAGCGGCGGCGGTCGCGCGCGAGGTCGAGCCAAGGCAGCGCGAGGGGCTGGGCGCGAAGACACTGGCGACACTGGTGGCGGCAGAAGCAGCAGAAGCAGCGGCAAGGCTTCTTGCGGCCGGACGACAGGTGCTGCCGACTGCAGCTGAGAGACAGGTGCCAATCGGCCTCATTTCCGGGCGTGTCTGGGACGCGGGAGGTGGTGTCTTATGAGACGGGCGCTTGTGCCTGCACAGGAGGGGCCGATATCGTCGCGGATGGGGGGGATCGCGGCCAGCGTGGGGCGGGCGCGCCGTAGGAATCGACGCAGGCCAAGGCGTGCTGCTTGTTGCAGAAAGACGAGACCCGAATCAAACACGGCCAGACTGCGGCAGGCGGGCACGCGACAACAAGAACGAGCGGCGATGATCGCTGGTGTAGGCTCCAGGCTGCTGTGGCGATCGAGGAGGCAGCTCAGCTAGGGGAGACGAAAAAAATCCAACATAAAAAAAAATCGGCGCCAGGAAGCCAAGGCGCAGTGCGGAGCTCCCCTCCAAGCTTCAAGCCCCACGTTGCGCTTTCCATTCCTGGGCAGCCCGACATCATCCTGTGCACAGACCAGTCGGATTCCACCGGAGACGGGCAGCAGCAGCGTTGACGCACCTCGAGAGGAAGGCCAGGGTCCTGCAAGTGTGACGGCCCCACCATCTTTCCCTATCTGCCAGCCTGGACCTGGGCTAGACCAGCCTGGTTGGCCGGCGCTGCTCCGCTCCAGCTTCTGCAGGCGTGTTTAGGTGCGTAGCCGTCAGTCGACATGCTTGGGCAGCCACTGTAGCTGCGGCGCAAGCTTGGGCCTTTCTGGCCTGCGTGCTTGCATTTCCCTCCCTCACAGTTCTGAACACAGAGAATCCCGTGGCACCCGTGGCTTGCGGCAGGGCTGGACTGCACTCAGCAGGCCACTCTCTTGGCTGCGCGAGCTTTCCGCACTATCCAGCCTCTGCTTGCTCTTGTTCCGCTCGGCCCCCTGCCCTGCCCTGACCTGCCCTGTCCCCGTATTTCAAAGGAACACATGTGCCCACCAGGCAGCAAGCTCCGATCTCACCCGCTACCTGGGCGCCCGTGGTGAAAAGAGGAGACAAGCCGCGCTCGGCCTGGTTTCTCCGGCGCTGCTTTTTTGATGATATCGGGGCCCTTGAGAAACAGGGCTATTGGCTTGGCCAAGCGAGGGCTGCCGGCCACGCACCACAGCGCCCCCCTTGAGCCTCAGTCATGTCGACGCCCAAGCAGCCACAGACGACAGGGCCCGAGACAGCATGCGGCCGGTCTCGACCGTGAGCTGGGCGTGCGCTTTCGCTGGCTTTTGCGCCTCGAGCCCGCCCGCCCTGGCCGAGTGAGGTAGACCGCGCAGGGCCGGGCCTGGAGGCAGGGACGAGAGCAAGGGCAGGACCAGGCACAAGGGCAAGGGCCATGACGACGATGCGGGCGACCAGGATGACGGACAACAGCGACGGGCAACAGCGACGGGGAGGGGCGTCGGCCCAAAAGTGGACCTCGGCCTGGCGTGCCACAGCACCAAGCCAGCCAGCCACTCCCCTTCCCCCTCCCCCTCCCCTGGCTCTTTCGTCCGAGATGCCTCTACGCGCTTTTCGCTTGCCCGGCAATACAGCTCCGTCTCGAGCCACGGAACCAAGACCGACAGTGTCGAATCTCTCGAATCCCGCGCGGTGGCTGTTCTGATCGTACACAAGACCTGAGACTCATGGTTCCTCTAGATGGAGTGTTAGGCTTACACAGCAGTTCAGATCTGGTCATACACGGCTGGGCGCAGGCTGGTGCATCTTCCGCCCACCGGTCCCACCGTCTCCCGACTGCCTTCCCCCATGGCCCCCTCCCATCGCCCAAGCCTGGAGGGCCTCTCGACCGCAGCGCTGGCTCCCTCGCCTGGTTTCACCGATCCGGTATGATCAGGGTGGTAGCGCCGAGCTCCCTCCATCTCCCCGCCGGCCTTCCTCACCACACCCCCCTCTGTCTTGACGATTGCGCGCCGCGATATGGGGCTCGCCGCAGCGGTGGGCTCTTGTGAGCGGCCAAGGACGATATGCTGCGGCTAGCGCAGCATTCCAATCTTCTTTGCATCTCCCGCGATCGGCTGCAGATGGATGCTCTGATGCGGTTGCAGAGCAAGCAAACACTGTCTTCCTGCTCCCCCGGGTGAGGAGAAATCGCACTCCTGTATGTCCGCATAGGTTCTTCTGGGCTTAGCTCCCGCCCAGTAAGACATGTGTGTGGAACAACAGGTACTGCGCTCTCACGGTAGTGGCGGTCAGGGTCCTTGGGATTTCGACTTGTCGATCGATGCGTCCGACTCTCTACGCCTTCACTACAATACTTCCTTCACTGCAATATTTCCTTGACTACAACATTTCCTTCACTGGAATATTTCGGATATATAAGAATGGTAGATCGGACCTTCTTCGCCCTTTCGACTCCCACTTTCTCCCAGGATTACCATTCCTGATCACCTTGGTCGTTTTTATTTCCCTCGTATTCTTTGACCGAAGCCCGGTCAACGAGAGCTTTGCATGATATTTACTTGACAACATCTACACCCAACGCCACCATCGCCTCTACCTGTAATCTTCTTCAACCTTCGATACCTGTTCGTCAGAATGCCTCCTTCCGGCCTCGCCGTAGGAGGCTCGTCCAGGTCCTTCAAGCCAAAGGCCTCGGAGATCGCCCACGAGACCAAGCGGACCATCATCCCGCTCATCAAGAGCAAGTATGCCGATCGCTGGAAGTCCTACTCGTACTATTATCAGAATCCCCTGGCGCAAATCACCCTGCCACCACCCGAGTACTCGGTGGATCCCACCCCGTTTGGTAGGTTCACCGGCTCCTTCCGGGACTGAGCGGCGGCAGCCCCATCATCTCCCTGGATTGTTCCTGATTCGACCAGCAGCAACTGATCATCACCGTCGTCGTTGCCGTCACCGCAGCCGTCTTTATCGGGGATCCCGTCAACTATGCCCTCCACTGGATGGAGGCCCAGAACCCCTCTACCCGCGTGGCCCTCATCTGCGCCGCCAACGAGAAGAGGGCAGGTGGCGACTGGGTGACTGGAGTGGCCGGATACGAGGAGAGATTATGCCGCCGTAGCACGCTGTCCGCCACCCTCGAGACTCCTGGTCCCGGATCGCCGACTCCGCAGGCCTTCCCCATATCCTCGACGGGAGGCATATTTAGCGAGAACGTTGGTAAGCTTGGCTTGCCCGAATTGGGCACGCACATTCCCACCCACCCCCCTGCTGCCCGAGAGTCCTTTGGGTCCATGCCGGATCTGTGTGGAACGCACCGGTCAACCCAAAAGGAGGGAGGTGGGAGCGGAGCCACACCCAACATCTCCGAGCCCAGAGGCTGACGTGTCACACCCGCCCTTTCTCCTCCCACCCCTGCGCAGTTGTGTTCCGGACAGAGAAGGACAGGTCAGAGCCGCTGGGCGAGGAGCTGTGGCGTGACCTGCCCGTGTGCTCGGTCCCGCCGGTGCGATGGCCCAAGGTCAACATCAACGCCGGCTGGCTGCAGTACTCGTTTGCCGAGGAGCGCAACATGATGCGGGACAAGATCACGGGCGCCCTCGCCATCTGCCTGGCCAACGACATCGCCAACATCGTCGTGGGCGACTTTGGCCTGGGCAACGGCTACCGCAACCCGCCCTACGAGATGGCCGCCATGTGGAACGATATCGTCAACGGCAGCCCCACCATCAGGGGCCGCATCCACAACGTCGCCTTCATCTTCGAGGACGGCTGCCAGAGCACCCAGCGTCTCATTCTTGATGACATTGCCAAGAAGCAGCGCAGGGGCGGAGGCAACCCCACGCCGCATCTCGCTGCTGCCCTGAATGCGGAGCCCGTCTCTGATTTTGAGCTGTTTCGCCAGTATTTCACGCCTGTGAGTTTTCTTCTTTTTTTTGTGCTGTCTGATATCCATCTCGTGCGTTGTCCTTTCTTGTCTTGCGTCCTACCGCTTTCGTATCTGTCCCATCCTAAGCTGACCTTTTTATGCACGAACAAAGCCCCAGTAACAGCAAATCATTCTAATCCTTCTTCAGGCAAGCTGATCCAACTTTTTTCGGCCATATAAAAAAAAGACAACACAAACAATACAAAAAGAACTTCTGCCTGGACATCACACCCTGTACGGTGTACCAAGACTAACAGCCTCTCACGAGCAACAAGGGTGGAATATCCGGTCTGGTTTAGGGATGGTGTGTTTTGTTTCCTTCCGCTCCTTCTTGCTTTCCTCCACTATCTTCTCTTCCCACGCGCTCGGGGCGTTAGGGCATCGTTTTCGGCCTGTCTAGGGAGGCAAGACCAGTCCATACCCCGCCTTTTATGACGCGAGGTAGCCTTTTCCTGCCGCCTTTTTGCTTAGGGGTCCGGTTTCTTTTTTTTATCCTATGGGCGGGCCTGGTGGAGTTTCTGCTCTTTTGTTTCCGCGGTTGATGGCGCTTGGCAGTGCGGTGATCTCAGCCCCAGGAGGGTGGCGGCTATTTTTGTTCACGGCTCCACGGAGTCGTACGAAAGCTTTGAATTTCATGCTTCTGAAATGTGCAGCGCGGGGAACACAATGGGAGGACCAAAGAACTTGTCTCTCATGCTGGCGGCTTTGTATTTTTATTGCTGTTTTTCATATCAATTATGTCGGCTTCTGCTTTCAGGTTTTTCCTTCTCTTCGTTCTTGTCGTGCGTTGGTCAGGAGTTTTGTCATCTCTCGTCTGCATCTTTGATAATCAAATCAACATCGAACATCTTTCTGATTGCTTGGCCTTTGGCAGTTGCTCCCTCTTTCTGGCGTTTTGAGAAAACAAGATTATGCACTGCCGAGAGATATTTCCCAACGCTCGCGAGCTCAGCGTAGCAACCCGTGGCGGCAGAGACCCAGATCTGAACCCACCCAGCCACTCAGCAGGACAGTCTGGTGTGCATGTCTCATTTTCAAAGAGGAGATCAGCCGAGACCACGCTTGAGCAGGCTGGGAGGAGAAGAGGTAAAATAATTCCCCGGAGGATTAGCCGTCCCACCGAAGCACGGTCGAGCCTCCTGCGTCTCGGAGGGGCTCTGGCATCAGGGAGCCTTCTAATGCCTGACGCTCCACTCCTATCCGAGAAGACTATCTAAATCTGGACAATCCAGCGTGTGCCGAGACGTGGGCTGCTAGTCATCCACCTGGCCGAGAGGGTACCGAGGGCGAGGGGACGTGGATGCGCTGGCAGCCGACGGAACAGACACGACGCACCCCCCCTCCTGCTTTGGGCTGAGGCTTGCCCCAGTAATTATGCAGTGCCGGGGTGACGTGGGGCCTGGGATCGCCCATCTGGCCGCCCAATCCCAGGGCCCGGATAGTCCTAGTGACGTGCAGACGTAGGAGCAATCGCACCGGCCGGATCGGCCCCGCGGACCAACAGCTTGGAAGTTGGGACTGGACGACGTTGCATCCGGCCTCTGCTTGGCCGCAGATGCACTGCAGATTCGGTCGAGGAGTGGAGGAGGAGGTGTGGTGGACCAACGGCGCATGCGTCTTCTTTCGCGTCTCCGTCAATGGCCCCCTGCTCAAATGCCACCTTTTGTTGTTGTTGTTGTTGCCCTTGCGAGGGACCCAGGCCAGCCCGCTTCCTTATCAAATGTGCTGGAGGGGTGTGCGCCGGGCATCCATCGATCTCTCCATGCTCGCCCGGATTTGGCAAAACTCGCCACTCGGCAAAGTGTGCCGGGGGTGGTACACGGGTCAGCACCAGTAGGTGGCAGGCTGGCTAAGACTTGACGAGGGAAAGGCTCATAGCCATTGGTTGTCGTGGATGCATATCAGCAACCCGGGCTGACACGCCGTATCTACCGCCGTCACGATGAATCGAGCTGGAAAGAGTTGGAAAAGCCACTAGTTGGCTTCGATGGCCGGCTGCGCGGTCAAGTCGCAGCAGATGTATGTATCCCTGCATATCCCCTGAAACAATTTCACAGCTAGCAGAGGAGAGAGCGGTGTTGTCAGAATTTTGGCTTTTCTTTTTATTTGGGTAGAGTCAGAACTAATTACTACAAGCCTTGGGCGAACGTGACAGCCGGTGACCGATTCAATCAATACAGTTGCTATTATGGCGCCAGGAGGTGGGCACACAGAGAGACTTGGTTCCAGGCCCGTCGCGGCGGGCAAGCCCCCAGGGATATTTACTGTGACCCCCGCGTTCCTTTGCAGTCTGTGATATCATCAGACTGGAGCAGAGGCAGATGCGGGCTGTGGTGGATTCTACAGTTCCTGCCCCTACTCATCTCTTCATGCTCGTACTTGGCCTCCTCCTGATACTGTCTAGTTGGTAACTGCGCAAGTAGTCATGGGATGGGCGTAGGAATATATATGTGGTGACACAACCTATGCAGCAAGTGGCAGTGTGTCTTCCCCCCTCACCCGCACTCTTTCCTGCCGGTAGACCAAAAGAGAAGGATGCCAAGAAGCGGCTCCCCCAGTGCTTTTTTGAGGCTGGGAGACAGCAAAAAGACGCCCTTGACGACATCACCGTGACTGGTGGATATGACGACGCCAAGTATGCAACTACATAACGTAGCACCGGGCTTGGCCTGGATGGAGCTGCCCACAAGAGACTCCGCCGGGGGGTGGCTCCTGGCCTTGTCCCTGTCACGCCCCGCTCAGGAGATGCGGCGGCTATCGCGAGAGCTTGGGCATCTGTCCGGGACGAGTGGGGTGAGCCCCTGACGAGTGTAAGTACAACATGCCCTAGGAACCCATCGATGGCTGGTTCAGGGAGGAGAAGAAAGGGACGGCAAAGAGAAGGGAGGTGAGAACAACGGTGACCAGGAAAAAGAAACAGGCATCAAAAGAGGAGAAGGCGAAACGGACGGGAAGGAGGAGGCGCGAGGAACCTTGTAGAGAAACAGGTCCACGTCGTGACTCTGCGGCGGACGGAGAGAACACGAGCCCGCGGCGGGACGTGGTTGGCGGCTTTTCCAGGCCTCGCTACTCGGGCAGACAGGACTCTGCGGCCTGCTTTGACTCGCCGCCAGAAGCCGGGCGGCCAGCCAAGAGGCGGCCGAAGGGGAAGGGAGCGAGGGAGGGAGGGCCTGGGGGAAGCGCCGCGCGCCAGGCTGGCCTTGTCTTTTGCAACCCCCAATCGTAACGCGCAGGAGGCCCGCCGGCCAATGGCGACGGGGCCTACTCACCGGTCATCCATGCATGGTCAGACCAAGACCGACACGAAACCTGGCCAAACCGTAGCCACAAGGACCACATC
>PYSQ01000608.1:3624-15497 GCA_003049435.1 Nakataea oryzae | reverse complement strand
GCGCCATGGCGGCGCGGGATTGGCGGCAGGCGCCTGTCAGCAGCACAGATTGCCTACGGCACAGGCACAGGGCCTGCTCTGTATTCTATGCGTACAGGCCAACGGCGCCGCTGTGCTGGGATGGGATGTCGTCAATGCGAGCCTGGACGCGCTGCCGGGTGCGGGCGGGCTGCGAGGCGGCCGCCAATCAGCGGCGAGCGCTGACTTGTTTCCTCGCACCCACAACAGGCGCCCGCTCAGTCCCTCAGTGGAGCAGGGCGAAAGCGGGCGGAGATTGATCGAACATCGCCAACTTTGCTGCTGCGTCTTGGGCTTTTTTTTTCTCCCTCCCCTTCCCTCCCACCAAACGCCAGAACCGAGGCCTAGATAGCGCCGCACTGCCACCCTTGCTGTCCCGGCCGCCTTCTTTTCGAGAGCTTCGAATGCCTAGACAGACAAAAAAACAACCAAGTCTAGCCTAATCCAGAAGCCCGCATTCCATCCTTGACGAGGAAGGCTCGCATCCCTCGTTTTGACATCTTGCTCGGAATCCTGCCGCGATAACGGCCCCCTACCTCGCCGCCGGGGCATTCCAGACCGCCATGGCGGACGATCCTCACAACACATCCGAAGTCATCGACGCAGTTGGCGCAGAGAGCCCCAAAGAGGACGCCGAAACCAAGGCGACGCGGGAGGAGCTCAAACACACCGTCATATCCGACACCCCGGCCGACATGGCGGCACCAACAGCCATGGACGAGGACCAGAGTGCCGGCGCGCCATCTGCTGGCGACAAAACCCCCGACCTGAAGCCATCTGGCACGGCCGACGCGCTGAAGGAGCAGGTCTCGTCTCCCAAGAAGAAGCGAGCCCACGACGAGGTGGAGGAGAGCCAGGACGCCAGTGTTTCGCCAGCACTGTCCCGCAGCTCTTCCCCACGGGACTCGAACGGCGCCAGCAGGGGAGAGAGGCTGGAGCCAGAAAAGAAACGGGCGCGCGATCAGCCGGAGGATGGGGCCAATCTGGTCGACCAGCAAAGCGTGAGTTTTCCGTTGCCGTCTGCCGACACGGTGCTTGGGGCCCCGCCATTCAAAGCTGACACAACAACCTCCCTCTAGACATCTTTCGCCGCCCCCTCGAGCCGAAACACGGCCGATCCAGAGAGCAAAGATGCCACCAAGACATCTTCATTAGCTGGTGCCGACACGAACGCTGGCCAGCAGCCTGTATCCGCCAGCGAAACGGACGCGGCGACGGCCAAACCTGGCCCCTCCGTGACATCAGCCTCAGCTTTTGCCAAATCAGGATTTGCGAAACTCGCTGGCTCCGCCTCGCCCTTTGGTTCTCTAGGGGCCAGTGCTGCTAAGAGCGGCGGCTTTGGCGGCAGCTTATCCAGCTCGCCATCGCCCTTCGGTGCCCTGGCGGCAGGCCCAACTCCTGTAAACACAGTCCCCAAACTCACCTTCGCCACTGCGTTGGCCGATAAGCCTGCCTCCTCGGCAGCTGCGGCCTCGCCTTTTGCTTCCCTCAACGGCGGGCCGTCCAAGACCTTTGGCAGCGCGTTCGGGGGCGGGTTCGGTAGCGCCTTCGGCACCCCCAAGCTCACCAGCTTCGCGAAGCCTGGTGGGGCCCTTCAAGACACTAAGCCCGCAAGACCTTTTGGCGCGCCCGAGAGTGACAACGAAGAGTCCAGCGATGGAGGAGATGACGACGAAGAACCAGAAGCCGGCACGGAGGAACCCGAGTCCGAAAAGGAGCCAGAAGAGTCGAAGCAAGCAGTCGCGGAAGACAAGAAGAAGACGAAACTGCAAAAAGGTCAGCGTCGCTACGTCTTTGTTTTGATCGCCCCGTTCTCTGGGCAGCTCTCGGGCTTGACCCCGCTAACGAGACGTTGAACACAGTCGTCGTGGATGACGGAGAGGCCGGTGAGACGACCGTCTTTGTAGCACGCGCCAAAGTCTACCATATGGACGCGTCTGTAAACGCCTGGAAGGAGAGGGGCGCAGGTCTTTTGAAAATAAACGTCCCGGAGGCCACGGTAGAGACCGATGACCACGGCGCCGCCATCCCAGAGTCTTTCGACGCATCCATGCTTGAGGCCGATGACGAGGACATCGAGTCCGGCGCCTCAACAGCGGCAAAGGGTTCCAAGGTTGTGCGACTGATTATGCGTCAGGACCACACCCACCGCGTCGTGGTCAACACTGCAGTGACTGTTGGGACCGAATTTGTTAAGAGGGAGATGCTAAGAGCTGCCACCTTTTCCTTCAACGCAATCGAGGGCCCCGAAGCCACACGCTCGACATTACAGATCAAGGTGAGAGGAACATCTCGGCCAAATATGTGCCCAGAGCGGACATTGTTAGACTAACTGCTACGACGTCTCCCCGCAGATGTCTCCACCGAACGCCGAGCAGTTCGACAAAGTCATCAACCTCATCAAGAAAGAGCTGAAAAGCTTAGGTTGAGCCGAAGATGCAGCACATTGTGATAGTATTCTTTACATTACATCCTCCCCCGGTGCATGGTATTCATCTGCCTTGCTGCCTGCCCGGGTATCTATCTACCTATTACCTACCTGGTCCCTTAGGCTGCCTTGTGACGGCGACCGAAACTCGACCTCTTGACTCTGCCCTTTGCAAATTGCAAATTGCCAATCAAGCAAGGGCCTACGAGCAGAGAGGGAGGGTCTCATACTTGCCGTACACATTTGTGTCTATTGCTTACTAGGGCTCATTATTGTTTATGGGAATGGTACTGGTATTGAGACGAATGAGGCTGAAGGGCAAAGGTCGCGTCATCAACTTGGCCCGCGCACATGGATGATTTCCTTCTAGCGCATGTTTTATGCTTGTTTCTAGATGAGGGCTTTGATATCCCGGTTTTCTCTCTGTCTTCCGGCCTCAGTACTTCCTTGGCACGAAGCCCAGACATGGCGCGGATATTTGACTAATGTATTTCCTATACCTGGTCAAGCCGTAAAAGCCTTGGCCTTTGATCAACCTTGTCTTCCGACTGTGCCAATTTATCAAGGCCCAAAGCTGAGAAATCCAGGGGTCGGCCGAACAGGATCGCCATTAGCTCCCCTTTGTGTACGGTAGCGTGCACGTGACAGCGAGACAATCTCGTGTGCTCCAGCTTGCCTGATCGCGGTTGGGTCAAGTTGCCACTTCCCGAACTGCCCGCCTAGTCGCCATTTCCCTGGCCCAGATTGCGAGATACAATTGATGTGTCGATCGCAAATACCTAAACATTATTCTCAGACATGCACATTCCCTCGACCTGAGTGAGCTGCGCCCTGTTGCCAGTCGATTGACCACTATGCAGCCGGCGAAAGATACTTCTCAGGCGAAGAGCCATGCCGCAAAGCGGAAGCGAGGCCGTGAGACCGCTTCGACCCTAGACCCTGTGTCAGGATCGAGCAAGAGGGCGCCCGGAACCAGGCCTACAGCCTCATCATCCTCTCGGGCCCTCGCGGGGCCGCAACAATCGTCGGTTTCCTCGGCCATCCCTGCACAGAAATCGGAAGGACGCGTCATCGACTGGCCCGACTTGTTCAGGACGCTGGAAAAGACCTACCGGGCCCTGAATCTTGTCTTCACCTTCTGCTGCACGCGTAAGCACCTGGCAACCACGTTTGACACGATAAAGTCGACGGTCGAGTCGCACATCAGACGCGAGCTGCTTGTGGCCGACGTCGCTGCCATCGTGGCTCTCCGCCCAGATGGCGTACGTTTTGCCTATGTTGACGAGGAAATGCTGCAGCTCGACGGCAGGGGCGCTGAGAGGGACGACGCCTTCAGGACCGGTTCCAAGGGCAGCTTCGCATCGCAGAGCCTTGCCCCAGATTCGTCTGTCGGTGGATTTTCTGGCAGGCAGGCGTTGGGTGGAGGTCTTGGCCATCGCCGGGGCGCCGAAGCCAACGGCTGTCCGGATCTCGACACTGGCGGCAAGGAGGTGCTGTACTTTGAGTTTGTGGACGGCGACCTCAAGCGCGAGGTGCAGCACAAAAAGACGGGCGAGCCGACGAGGCCGACGCGACGGTTGCGGGACGAAGAGCTCAAGATGCCCGTCTACAGCCAGACACAGATGACGGCGCTCATTGAAAAGAGGAACCAGCGGTTTCGGGATGCTGTGAATGCCTTCATCAACCGATGCGTCTCTGACTCGATGGACCCTATCATGGCTCTCAGGAGCGAGGCTGAGAGGTATATACCAACGCCCACTGGGATGCGGGAGTCGTCTCCAGGCCCGGATGCTTGCAGTCTTCCCGAGAGCATACCAAAGGAGCGCAAGAGCATCCCTGAAATTGTCCAGGAGCTCAAGGACAGCTCGTTCTACGCCGGACAGATTGTGCCTGATGGACATCGTGTCTTTGAACCACAGGAGCCTATCTACGGCGACCTACACTTTCTGCTCAGCCAAGATCTCGTCAATGCGCTATACAACGCAAAAGGGATCACGCAGCTCTACTCACACCAGGCCGAGGCGATCAACGGACTGAACGACGGTCACAACGTGGTGGTTGCAACATCCACGAGCTCGGGCAAGTCGCTCATCTACCAGCTTCCCGTTCTCCACGCGCTTGAGAAAAACCACGCGGCTCGCGCCATGTACATCTTTCCGACCAAGGCACTGGCGCAGGACCAGAAGAGGAGTCTGAAGGAGATGTTGGCCTACATGCCTGGGCTGGAGGAGGTCCTGGTGGACACCTTTGACGGCGACACACCGATGAAAGACAGGAACCTGATCCGCGACGAGGCCCGGATCATCTTTACGAACCCGGACATGCTGCATGTCACCATCCTTCCCCAGGAGGAGCGGTGGCGGACGTTTCTCCAGAACCTCAAGTATGTAGTTGTCGACGAGCTGCACTACTACGACAGGCTGGTAGGCTCGCATGTCGCCATGATCATGCGCCGGCTCCGGAGAATATGTGCCGCGGTTGGGAACGGCCACGTCAAGTTTGTGTCCTGCTCCGCGACGGTTGCGAATCCCAAGGAGCACTTCAGCACGCTCTTTGGGATCGACGATGTGCTCCTGGTCGACTCGGACGGCTCTCCGTCTGGACGCAAGGAGTTTCTCTGCTGGAACACGCCTTACCGCGTCCCTGGCGATCCATCGAGCGGGCGTGGGGATGCCAAGTACGAATGTGCACGCCTATTCTGCCAGCTCGTACTGCGCGGTGTCCGTGTCATCGCTTTCTGCAGGGTTAGGGAGCAGTGCGAGAAGCTCGTTGGTGCAGTCAAGGCCGAGCTCGAACGTCTTGGCCGGCCTGAATGCGTGGCGCGCGTGATGGGCTATCGCGGCGGCTACACCCCGCAGGATCGGCGGCGGATCGAGACGGAAATGTTCGAGGGCAAGCTCCTCGGTGTCGTGGCAACCACGGCGCTGGAGCTTGGGGTCGACATTGGGTCCCTTGACTGCGTGCTCACATGGGGCTTTCCTTACACTATTGCCAACCTGCGGCAGCAAAGCGGCAGGGCCGGCCGTCGCAACAAAGACTCGCTTTCGGTCCTGGTCGGCGATTCGTTCGCTACCGACCAGTACTACATGCAGAACCCGGACGAGCTCTTTGCGCAGCCCAACTGCGCACTGCAGGTTGACCTGTCCAACATGCTGGTGAGGGAGGGGCATATCCAGTGTGCTGCATACGAGATGCCGATCCGCCCCGTCGAGGACGGGCAGTATTTTGGCGTCGATCTCGACAAAATCTGCGCGGACCGCCTTGTTCCAGACGAGCTGGGCTTCTTCCATTGCCACGACAGGTTTCGGCCACAGCCGTCCAAGTTCGTCTCCATCAGAGACACCGAAGAGGAGCATTTTGCGGTAATCGACGTGTCCCAAGGGAGGAACGTGGTTCTGGAGGAGCTCGAGGCATCGCGGGCCACTTTCACGATATACGACGGCGCCATATTCCTGCACCAGGGAAACACGTATCTCGTCCGCGACTTTGACCCGGACAAGCGCATGGCCAAGGTGGAGAAGGTCAAGGTCGACTGGACGACAAAGCAGCGCGACTTCACAGACGTTGATCCGATCGAGACGGAAGCCGTTAAGCGCATCGAAGGATCCACAAGCTGTGCCTACCACGGAACCATCCGGATCACGCAGGTTGTTTTCGGCTTCTTCAAGGTGGACAAGCGGAACCGCGTTCTGGACGCAGTGCATGTCGACAACCCTCCTGTTGTGCGCTTCAGCAAGGGCATGTGGCTGGATATCCCTCGGGCGGCGCTCGAGATCCTGGAGGAGCGGCGGCTCAACGCGGCGGCATCGATCCACGCCGCCGAACACGCCCTCATGAGCCTGGTGCCCAACTTCGTCATCAGCAGCCCCGGAGACGTGCGGACCGAGTGCAAGTCCGGCCTCAAGGAGTTCTCACGGCGGGAGACGAGCCGCAAGCGACCTGCACGGCTGACTTTCTATGACGCCAAGGGGGGTGCCGGGGGGTCGGGCATTAACACCAAGGCGTTCGAATTTATCGACCTGTTACTGCAGCAGGCGCTGGCGCGCGTCGAGGCGTGCATGTGCGAGGGTGGATGCCTCGAATGTGTGGCAAGCGAGGTTTGCAAGGAAGCTAATGTGGTCATGAGCAAGGCCGGGTGTGGGGTGGTGCTGCGGACGCTGCTTGGGCTCCAGGTAGACGTGGACTCGCTGCCGATGGGGCCTGAGCCGTCCAGCCCTGTCGGCATAGAGACGGTCGTGGAGGCGGAGCCTGTCCCCGCGAAGCGAAAGATCTCAATCGATCTGCTGCGCGAAGCCGCGAGTCCAGGGACCGGCCCTGACAAGGACGCTGTCGGCACCGATCAGAAGCCCCAGACGGGCCTGCCTACCATACAGTACAGCCAGGAATAGACGCTGGCGACAGCACAGTTCTCAGACCCCGAGTCGGGCAACCCCGAGATAACTGCTGTTAAGCCGTTGTCTGCAGTGCCACACCCTCGAAGATGGGCATCTCCTGGTTCTGTTGGCTGAGGAGTGGACATGGATGCCTGGGCACGATGGTGAAGCAAGCGGCTTGACCAAGCAAAACAAGACAAAGCGCAAGGAGCGAATTCCTCACGTTTGAGCGCACGTGAAGGTGGCTCGGCCGCTCGGGGCGCAGCCATTTTGATCAACGACGTGGGGGCACTAACAAACCTGGTCCATCCAAAGGCAGCGCACATTTGGCGTTACCAGTGCGGCTTGGCTTGGTTCCAGAAGGGATGCTCTCTTCCCGCAACCCCGGCCGACACGAGGGCGCGGACGCCTGGCCGACGACAGGCCTTGAGTGGTGCCGGACGGCATTAGAGTATACCGCATACCCACTCTCCATGGCACGCGAGAAATGAGCCTGGCTTGGTTGCATGGGCGGTGATTCCTAATCGGGTAGGCTGTCCTCAGTCGTTTCAAACAAGCCCCGGGGTCTGATCGCCGCTCCTGGTCGATAAGCGCTGGTCGCAAGGAGGGCAAGTGGCGTGCGCTGAGCGGCTTGACTGGCGCCAAATGAACTGCACTGACGCTGCTGGGGCTTATGGGGCAGGCGCCACCCACGCAGCATTGGACTCGGACGCCACGCCAGCTTTTTGGCTGATGCGCCAGGCAGGATTCTTGCCTGTCGGCGACGTTGTCTGGCGCCCGCCGTCCAGGTGCGTCCTGCGTCGTTGGGCCTGATTGGCGTGTGCCGCGGTGCATGCATGCATCTGATATCCCGCTCCTGCCGCCTCAGGACAGGGCAAGGAGCGGCCGGCAGCTCGAGAGCGAAACAAGCAGCGGCAGGGGCCAGATCCTGTGGGAGGCAGCCCACACTGATGCCATGCACTCACAACGCGCCAACTCAACTGCGACCATCCCACGCCCCCGCTGGTGCGCTGCATGCAGGGCAGGACAGGACAAGCTTCGCTGTTCGCCCAGCCTCACTTGGATAATGTCCCGCTTGAGGTCTTGGCAACGACCCCTTGGCAGGTCCAGGTCCCCTTTTAGACCGCCGTGCATCGCCCATCGCCCATCGTCCATCGCGTGTTTTTTTTCTCCTCATTTCTCCCAACCTAATCTAGTCTAGTGCAGTCTAGTCTAGTCTTTTCTTTGCGAAGGAGCAGCCCATCTCCAAGCCCCTCCTGTGCCTGCGTTGTTGCTCATCAGAGCCAGCAGCAGCTCGGCGCACGCCACTGAGCCACATCAGTCAGCCCTAGGGTCCGCCTGTGGAGAGACGACACCCACCCGACCGCACGCTGCAGCCCAACCGTCTCGATCGATACGCGGCTGCTGTCCAGCTGGCAGCCAGCCGAGTCGCCCGGCTCTGTTGTCGTTCAGCGATCACACACCCTCGTTTTTTTTTTTTATTTATTTTAGGCTTGGGCATTCCTCACGTCCTTCCCCCAGTCGGCCCGACATGCCCGTGCCACCAGGATCGCCGGCCCCTCCGTCGACGCGCATGCCGTCGCGAGACCGGAAGCCCCTCCATGATAAATCTCCCAGGATCACCATGACGCCGACGCTTCCCACGCACAGGGACGAGGTCGAAATTGCAAACGGACACTCGACAGCCATAACGACGGGCAGCGTCAACCCTCTCAGACTATACCACGACGAGCAGAACCACCGGCTGCATCTGCACCCGACGGCGGCGACGCTTCAGCAGCCCACGCAGCAGGCCAAGCTCTCCCTGAAGCGCACGCGCAGCGTGCCGCCCTTCTTGCGCGCCGAAGGCGAGAGCGGCCGCAACGGCTTCCACCCGCTGCATTTTCTGCGCATTGTCTGGCGCTCGGCCAGTCTCGTGTCTCGCTATGTCAACATCCTCTGGCCCGTCGTCCCCGCGGCGCTCACCATTAAATATGCGCGCCCGGACTGGCACCTTACCATTTTTGTCCTATCATATGTAAGAAAACGCCGTTGCCCAAACCCCGCTGCCGGAAGTAAACAGAAGCAACTGACTTTGCTTTTGCTGCAAGATTGCCATGGTGCCATGCGCCAACCTCGTGGGCTTCGCGGGGCAGGAGCTCGCGCGCAAGGTGGCACGTAAGTTTATGCATTTCCCTGCAAGGCACCAAAGAAAAAAGCATACGCCGATCCCGGTCTAACCAAACATTTTAGATGTCTACGGTGTGCTCATAGAAACCGGGTGGGTACTCTTGGCTCACAGCTAATCCCTTTATGCCGTGGCCGAGCGACGTCTTGGCGCCGACAACATGCTGACTTTTTGCCGTTTTGTCTATCAAGGTTCGGTAGTATTGTCGAGGTCATCCTCTTCCTTGTGCTGCTCACCAAAGACCTGTTCCCCGTCATCCAGGCTGCCATCTTGGGCTCCATCCTGGCAACCATGCTGCTCTGCTTGGGCCTCTGCTTCATTGCTGGGGGTCTGAGGAGGGAGGAGACGGAACACAACGAGGCTATCAGCGAGGCGGGAAGTGGGCTGCTACTCACGGCCGGTCTTGGCCTTGCTATCCCCGCCATCTTCAAGACGTCCCTGGCCGGCGGGGGCCTGGTCACAGCCGAACAGCTCAGCGACAAGGTATTGAGCGTGTCTCGCGGCACATCCATTCTGCTAGTTCTGGCATACTTCGTTTTCGTCTGGTTTCAAGCAAAAACACACCACGGTATCTACGACGCAATTTTCGAAGGCGACGAGAAGCGCGATGCCGATGGGCTGCGGGACCTGAAAAAGAACAAGCTGACCGTCCTCGAGTGCGCCGTCGCGCTGATCATCGCGCTCACCCTCGTCACGCTCATCGCAATCACGTTGGTTGAGCAGATTGAACACATTGTGATTGAGCGAGGCATCTCGGATTCATTCATGGGTCTTATTCTCGTGCCACTGGTTGAGAAGGCCGCCGAGCACCTTACCGCCGTGGACGAGGCCTGGGATGATCAGATGAACTTCGCTTTATCGCATGTGTTGGGCGCCACGCTCCAGACGGCCCTGTTCAACGCCCCATTTATCGTGATTATCGGCTGGATCCTGCACAAGCCCATGGGTCTCGATTTTCAAATCTTCGACATTGCCATGCTTCTCATCGCAATTGTTGTCGTCGGAAACTGTGAGTTGGATGCCTATCCCCAAGCACCCCCTGGTATGCTTCCTCCTCTAATCGCAAGGCGTCCCGATCTAGTTCTCCGTGACGGGAAAACCAACTACCTTGAGGGTGCTCTCTGCGTTATTGTTTACATTGCCATTGCCGTTGCCGCATTTAACTACCCCAATCCGGCTCACGTTGCCAAACACTGATCTCGGTCATGTTTTTCTTCGACTGCCCTCGTTTAGTTCCATGTCTATATCCCTACAGTATGTTTTAATGCCGTCACGATTTTCATCCCATCTACTAGACTAGCGACTGCATTTTATAGATGTCGTTTTGATTCCGCATGGGCCTGATGCAGCAACCTGTGCGAGTGTTCGCCTGGCAGATGGCGGGTCCTGGTCTCGGATTTGCAATCTCTTCGTTTGTTTTCTGTGATTTGAGAAACAGGTGTCGTCCTACCCAGTCTCTGCATCGTCTGGGTCTACATCTAGACCACCCCGCCAAGCATTGCGCGATGCTCCGTGGCATTCTCGCTGAAGTAGCTTGCGGCATCCTCCAAGAATTTCTAGCATATGGCAGATGTTTCTACGATGCTGCGGGTTTCTGGCGCTGTAAGCCTATGGGACTATGGAACACGCAAAACAATAGAAGCAGGCTTGAGTTTCTAAAATCAAGTGTAATCCAATATCTCGCACTTGTTATTGGGAGAATGGCTCAGGTGTGTAAGTGGTTTTAAGAGCGGACAAGCATCATGAGGCCAATATGCAAAGCAAAACAAAAAGAAAATGGTCTAAGGTGTATTCTAACACCCCTTCTTTAAAATGCGCCCAGTTCCGCATTTTCAGCAGATCTCGATCATCCCTTTTTACCTGCTGCCAACCCACTTTTCTCTGTTTTGTTTCCCGCCTTGGGTTTTCTGTCTCGTCTAGCAAGCTCGAGGTCTTGGAAGACTAGAAAAATAATAGGTCCTCGTCCTTCCAACCGAGGTCTTTGGTGAATATCTCGCGCACGCTGCTCTCCATGCTGTCCGGGCCGCAGACCAGAACCATGTCCTGGCAGTCGGCCGGGGGCGAGCCCACCTCGCGCTCGAAAAAGGCCCTGTCCATGCGGCCCCGGGGGCCGGACCACGGACCCGACGGCTGGGTGAGCGAGTGCACGACTTTGCAGCGGCCCCCGCCCTCTGCCACGAAGCCGTCAAGCTCGGCCCGGCACAGAACATCCTCCTCTGCGCGGTTCCCGTCCAGGAGCAAGCAGCGGGTGGGGTCTGCCGCGTCGCGCGCGACAGCCCGCATGACCTGGAAGACGGGCGTGACGCCCGAGCCGCCGCACACCATGACGAAGCGGCGCGCGGTCCTCTCGCGGCCGCCGACGGTGAAGCGGCCGCGGCCGAGGTACTCGAACTTGCCGACGGGGCCCTTGAAGTCGACCCAGTGGCCGACGGGCAGGTGGCTGAGCGCCGTCGTCATCTTGCCGCCCTGGCGGGCGGCCGTCGCGGCGTAGATCTTTACGAGGACGTGCAGAACGCCGCGGTCCGTGATCTCGGATATGGGAGTGTATGCCCGGATGATGGCCTCGCGCGTGACAGGGTCGCGCAGTCGTATCATCAGGTGCTGGCCGACGGGGAGCCCAATCGCCTGGTCTGGGTGATCAAGCGTGAAGCTGAAGATGAAGGTGTCGCCGCTTATCTTGCGTTTGCTGCTCAGCAGCGCCTTGGACCACGCCTTGGACTGCAGGAAGATGGGCCGTTTCTCGGCCGGGATCTCCGAGGATGCTGGTTCCGGATCTGCAAGGGCAGCCCTGGAAGCCTCATCCAGTGAGCCGATGTGGTACTCAGGCATCATGGCCTTTGCGTTTTCCGAATCTGTCGTTTGTGCGTTTTCATGGTCAGCTACGAGG